>BMAV01002565.1:152043-165804 GCA_019973955.1 Trichonephila inaurata madagascariensis | reverse complement strand
TATATATATATATAGTATAAGTACTATGATAGATCAAGTTTTTTTTCTAAAATATATTTAATATTAAATGCTGATCAAAACACTTGTTCTTTACTGACATAGCTACTTAGTAAGTAATTGTATTGATGTCAATTAAATAGCAAAAAATAGCTGAATCTAAGAAAAACATTGTTTTAAGAATACAGCATGTAAAATTTATGTTTATACTTAAGGTATCCGATTACGTTCGGAACTGTTGTTTTGCAAAAGCGTATAAATGGATATTTTTTATGATATTTGGTGTCACTTACATTAGAATACATGTATAAAATTGTTTTAAGAATATTATTAGAATAAAAAATTATTTAAATGCAATATTTTGGCAAATAATTAAAATATAATTACCTATTTTCAAAACATTCTCCTTTTATGGAAAATGTATAATAAGATTTTGCCTGTATATAGCTCTGCACCGAGTTTGAACTAAAAATTTTGAAATATATAACTTAAAAGTGATTTATCCATATTTTTGTACAGCAGAGTGGAAAATTTAAAGGGGACACAGTACGTTTCAATTGACAAAAATTGGTAAAATAATCCAATCTAATTTTTTCTCCTAAAGTATTCTTTGTATAGTTTTCTGTCACCTCACAAAGTTTGAAAGCTCTAAACTTAAAAAACACAGAATTATGATAACTTTTACACATCCTTATGGCAAATCAAAACTTTAAACTTGCTCATCTCCGAAAGAAAAAAAATTACCATTTTTTTTTTCATTTAAAATGCTAAGGCTTTTTTTCTATTGTGCCTAATTCTTTGGATTTTTTTTACCTATTGCTAATAGTATATGTAACAAAAGTTTGTATGCATCAAAGCAATACTTATTTTTTTAAAAAAATAATTAACTCTGAATTTATACATTTTTTAAGGAATTTTCAAGAAACATTCATAAAAAGAAGTATTGTACGAATACCAATCATGTTATCGCAAAACCCTTACCAACTTTGGTTATACATAGTTTGGCGTACTTTTAAATAAAATTTCATGAGTGCACGTAAATTTTTGTAGGAAGAGTAGCATTTTAAAAAATCACTTCACAAATTTTAAGTTTTTTCCTTAAGAAATTAAATGGCTAGCTTTTTATGAAATTTTGAGCACAAATTCTGTTTTGCATAGTATACACAAATAAGAGACAACCAAGAAAATTTTGAAAATCCTTAAATTAAAAATGTTTGCCTAAATCGTACCATATCCTCTTAAGAAAAAAAACTGGTATTTATTTCAATAGGAAGTAACTGAAAATAATGTGATGTTTTTAAAAAATCCTAGTTCAGGCCGTCTGGAGAAATCTTTGCTTTATATAAGCAAAATATTATTATTATAGAAGCATTTTTTTCACATTAAAGAAGAATGTTTTGAAAAATAGGTAATTCTAAGTTAAGTTTTTGTCGAAATACTGCATTTAAATCATTTTTTTATTCTAATAATATTCTTAAAACAATTTTATACTTATATTCTAATCCAAATAATACTAAATATTATGAAAATTACCTACTTTTTTTTAATCACGGTTCTGAACATAGTTGGATACCTTAAAAAGCAATATTTTCTTAATTGTATTATTAGTTGTGTATTTATTGGTAAGTGTGTAACCGCTAAATATTCATTTCATAGATCAACAAAAAAATAGTTGCACTTTGATGGATAAGCAGCTCGCATAGAACACGCTGCTTCTAAAAAGTGAACTTTCCTGTCAAGTTTTTAAAAAAGATGCATAATAATATTAATTAATGTTTACATCCGAACAATATGGTGGTTTTCTTGCCAAGACATGTCAAGATGAACAAATAAAGTTGAAAACTAATATGCTTTTGAAAACATGATAGAAAAAATAATAGCCGCACAACTGCACCTAAATTATAGTTTGTAAATATTTTGGATCGTTCTCTCTGCCTAAATTTAAAAATCAAATTTTACCAATAAATCTATCAGTCCGCGAAATCAAGATTAATACTAATCAAACCTTTATTCAAATCAAAGCAAATTCCGTGTGTGAGTAAAGAAATCTTGGAAAGGGTATTTGTATACGTAAATATTGTGACTTCATGATACATGTATACATGTATAGATGACTGCAATATTTTTTTCAAAATATGCTACACTTCTTCAAAATATGCTGACTAATGTTAGCACATGACAAGTTTTGCATCATTTTTGGCGACCATGTTGGAGAATTAGCGACCGTATGAATACTTTTGGAAATTACTGGAGAAATCTATTAATATCAGGATCTAAGACGAAAGCGGATTTTTCTCGAAAGTTCCGTGCAGCCTGTAAATAGGAGTCACTCTCTAAAACTGAGTCAGCATTGTTTTCCCCTTTGAAGAGTCGACTGGCGATTAATTGCTAGCTAATATTCTTAAATATCATGTATTTGTATTTTTATACACTGATAGATATGTTTGAGCTCTGTAGCAACTATGAAGACATTCTTGGGTTTATTAAGCGAATTCTAGTCGTGTATCTTATAAATCAAGGATTGTTTTTCTACAGTAAATTTTCATCGCTCATGAAGAATTGTCTTGCTCTTTAAGATTGTGCATAAAATCCTCAAACCCCGATCTACGTACCAATTATAAACACATTTACTTTATTTGAAATAGAATTGTTAGATATACTACGTAAATTAAAGTACTTCGATATATTTTATTTTCAATTTACTTTAAATATAATAAGAAATCAAAATACATATATCACACTAACTAGTCAATAATCAAAAATAAGTAGGGTTTTTTGAAAATGATCTGATTTGTAATGGATGTAAATATATGATAGCTTTTGCAGCATAGAAACAAGTTATATGCAATTTATTAAAAGTATGAATAATTGTTATCCATTTTATTTAAAAAAAATTAGTTTCTTCTGAAAATACTGAATATTGCAGACAGAAAAAGGAAGTTATTCTAATAATGCATCCTTGACATTGAAAAAAGCATAAATAATAGCTTTTAGCAAATAAAAATTGTATGTAATGAATTATGTAATTTTTTGGTTATAACATTTGAAAAAAATATTTGTTCAATGGCTGGATGGATAATAGACATTTTCTCCATAAAAAAAATCCCTACGTATACCTTAAATATTAATAAAAGTGTACAAGAGCAAAAATTCAAACTTTAGTATTAAATTATTATTTCAAATAAATTTAGAGTTAATTTTCATTTGAAAATATTTTATTTCGGGTAATTTATTGCAATAAATTTCTAGTAAGGCGTACAGAAAAAAGTTAGCTCTTTTCAGGCCTTGTTAGAAAAATTAAATTTAAACATGTATTTGACGAAACACGCTTCCCTTTTCCGGCCAAATTTAGTTGAGTGAGCTAACGGATTAGGGGCTGATGGTCCATGTAATCCATCCCGTCATCCAAAGATTAGCGTGTTAAATAGTAAAAGCTATTACACTAAACACAATGAGATTTACATGTGTCTGTAAAGGCATAGTGAGGGTATTAGGAATATTATGTAGCCGATCAACTATTATTTCCTTAAACTATTGTTTCAAATTGTGATGAAATTGTTTTAAAGTTAAGTGTTAATCGATAATTGTTTTTCTTTAGATAATTTCATTTACTTACTTTTAATCAACCTCCACGTCACACAGTCTTCCATAAATGTCGTTGTAATTAAATTTCTTCAGTCTGGCTAATTTATAAATAAATCGTCGATAATCGCCTTTATTGAGAGCTATCTTCACGCTGTTAAAGAGAGTGAATATGTTATGAAATAACCTAGTAAATCAATAAGATATTCAAGATTCTTATAAGAGTTAATAATTACTGCTTTATTAATTTTGTACCATTATAGATACTTGTAAGAACGAATGATAAAATAAATAGTACAATAACGTGCTTTAAGATAATCCATAAAAAAAATTTAAAAAAATTTTAAAAAAATTTTAAAAAAAACATATGCACTTATTAATTCCGAATGTGTATTCTTGTTGCATATCCTCGGGGATCAGCAGGGCTAGATTGAGTCCATGACTTGATACACGCTATGGCATGGATGGGCATTAAGTTGATTGCGATCGACCGGTGGATCAACAAGGCATTTTGGGGTGCCCACTTTTACTAAGACATAAGGCGCGCATACTAAAAGAAGCATATTTATGGAACATCGACTCCACCTAGATTGGATTTGAGAATTGGTTTTTCAAAATTGATGCGAATGTCTTTATTAAGGCAAATGATTCCATAAGAATGTAGATGTTATATGCACATTCACTGGAAGCGCAGGATGAGAAACGCTTAATACGCCCACTGTTTGTAGTAAAAATAGAAATCTGTTATATTTTAAAAGAGGTGTAAAATGTCAAAAACAAATGTTAAAAGAAGAAAACATACAATTTTAATACAGAGAGAATGATCACAACCATACCACTGGGTGGATCTCAACAACCTAGAAACATTAGAAGTAGCCCATACTATGGAAAAGTTGGCCCACCCCTGCCCTATGTTAATCCAAAACCAATAATGGATTGGCTGAAAGATTCTGTTCAGAAAGTTCTAGGCCCTGTAGAATTTGTTCTGGGTAAGCAAGCTCAATAGTGCACTTGGCGCAGACTAAATAGCTCTGGGTACCATCAGTATATATCAAAGATCTAAGATGACAACTGAGAAAACGAGTATGTGGTTTGATTTTGCATGTTGCTGTCAAGTATCAGATAACTACTATTAAACTAATTCTTCTCTTTTTTCCATTTTTCTGCTGAGTGGTTACTAGGGCTTAACCCTAAGGCACCACGTAATTGCATATCCGTTGTCCTTTAAATAATCATCAGGTCGATTGCCTCGATACTAGTAGTTAGATGGTGGAAACAGACTAAGTGGTTTTAATTTTCCACTTTTCCCTGGAAAAGAGCTCCTAATAGGTAGGGGGTGCAAATAACATCAGAGGATCCCAAGCATGAGATTTGACCAGTGTCTGCCACCATGTGAAGGATGAGACGTGAAGAGTTGTTATAGATTTTTAGAATAGCCCTCCAATATTGTCTCTCACAATATTGGAGTTGGCCCAGTATTGGATATAATTCTCTTACCATCAGACAAAATCCAATTCTCATTTCTATCATAAAGTGACAACACCGAGTCAAGGTCTTCATTTGTGGAAATTAAGTAACGGTGAAAAAAGCAAAAATAGGGTTCCTCTACGTCGATTGTATTAATGCAACTGGATATTTTTTATGTTTCTTAAAATGACTGTATTTACCCCAAAAATTAATAAATTTTAGTAATCCCGTAAATGATTATGAAATGTGTAATAATTCTTTAATTAGAATATTGTTTCCTGTGATAAGTCATATGTTATAAAATGGTAAAACTATTTAAAGTGGTGTTGAGTCCTTTCAAAGCTTGTACCTCCCACCTACTATTTTCCAAATAATATTACGTTATATTCAAGCTAATGAGTTATTTATCATTGCGTATTGTATATATTTTACTTTAAAACATAATTTTCTCCAGTTTTTTTTTTTTAAAAAATTTTATTGAGATAAAATGATTCTACTCTACTAGCAATTATTTTATCCAGGGCTGGGTAAGGTCAACTCAGCCTTTCATCCTTTCAGTGGGTCGATAAATGAGTACCAAGCTTGCCTGGGAACTGAACACTGGGGGTTTCGCGTCAGGCTGACCACTTGACCGAAACTTCTGCGCATGCACCCAAGCGCGTAAGGTCACGTAAACTGAAATAGGCATAGTAGGCCTTGGCCCTCGTGGGCTGTTGTGCCACTGAGTTCATTCAGTTCAGGAATTATTTCTTTATGCATCTTCAGTTATTGACATTCGATATTGAAAAAAAATAATAAAAAAACACTCCTATAAGAGGTATATCAAAATATAAAAAAAAGGAATACTATATGAATGTGAACAAATAAATGCCCCACAAAACAAGTAATGAATTTGCCAAATCTACTTGTGTAAAAATGCAAAAAGATGTGCATATTTATCTACTAATGCAAATATATTATATCAAATGATATAAATAATACACGAGAAGCAACATGCTTGTCATATTTAAATGTGGATACATATGGTTTTTCATAATACTACTAAAACAAACCTATTACGTGGAAATTGTCATAAGGAAATCAAAAAAAGGAAATTTGTCTTCATTCGTAGAGACTGAATAAAAAGTATAAAATCGTATCTTTATTTTCTATCATATGTCTATCGCATTATGTAGTCTTTTCTAAGACAGCTCATTGGAAGTTTGAGTAAAATAATTGTTCATGGAATATCTTCCTTATAACATATAATTTATTATTTTTTTTAAAAAAAAAGTAACTAAAAATTGTTTAATACTCTTCAAACAGTAACTAAAGTGGCAGAAGGGAAATAAATGCAAATATACTTTAAAATTTATTTGCTAAACATTGAAAATATTAATTTAGATTGTAGCGCGCCTAGAAAGTTCAATGTACCGTAAAATCCGGCGTATAGCGCGCACAGGTGTATAACACGTACCCATACTTTCAAGCTTAATTTTTAAATGTTAAGGTATATTTGCCATATAACCCGCACCCTCTTTTTACCAAGAAATATGAAACATTAGTATACATTGTTCTTATGTTTTTGAGTAATTTATTCCAGGTATTAATTCTGAATCAAAATAATTTTCTTCTACAGCTACAACTCTTCTATTTCATCAGGCAAGTCTCTCTCTCTCTCTGTCTCATTTCTTTTAAATAAACAATATTTCGATACATATAGAAGTAAAAAAAAATTATGCTCATTTCTTTTATTATTTTTAAAACTATCGTTTTTATACCTGGCGTATAACGCGCACTTTGAAGCTTTGATCTTATTTTTCGTGTTAAAAGTGCTCGTTAAACGACGTATTTTACGATACATTATAACAATAAAAATCATTCCAAAGCAAAAAATAATATTAAATTATATATATAGTAGTAGTACTTTTACTATATGCTTAATATTAAATTCTACGACCTCGGTAAAAAAAAAAGTATTGGAAAATATTTTATTTCGAAAATGTAATAATTCAGAAATCAAAAATTTAATATAATAGCAATACTGCGTCTATACTTAGGTACGACTTCTGTACAGAGAATGAATTAGAATTTTTTTGAAAAATTAACATTACTTATAGTTAATATCAATTGAATTGACAACCAGCGTTTTTGCGTAAATTTCTCTAATGTGATGTATTAAAATATGAATAAATCTCAACTTAAATTATCCATTTCAACAACCTAAATCAGGCTCTGTGTAGAAATTTTAGCTCTATGGTAAAATATTATTATTATAGAAGCATTTTTCTTAAAAGAAGAATGTTTTAAAAATATGTCTTTCTTTCTTTATCTCCCCCCAAAAATTGCATTAAAATAATATTTTACTATATTAATATTCTTAAAATAAATTTTGTATAATTATTCTAAATAAAGTGGTACTAACTACAAAAAAAGTATTCATTTATTTGCTTTTTGAAAAATCACGGTTTCGAACGTAGTCCTTTCTTAAATAAGCTCATTTGTTCTTATATATCAATATTCTTAGAAAAAGATCCAATATAATCTTCACCACATGGAGCTAAATATTCAATTGGTTTTGTTTCCTCTGTATCCTATTGAGGGATCAAAGGCTAATAAAGAAGCGGCTGGTAGAGCTTTCAATCATCTCAACATGTCCAAGAAGGATAAAAAGAGGAACATAGAATTATTACTTGAGACTTTATGACAAACTTGTGACGTAATATACACTACTTGAATGAACGATTATCAGCCGTGAATATGTCTGGTGTCTGTTATCAGTAACGTTTAAGTGTATATTTCTTTTCTGTCTGTGTTAGTAAAACTCAAAATTTCTGTAAAGTACTGGTTATTACAATATACCTTTAGCGATATAGTGTTTGAAACTGCTGTTGGCGAGGATTATGGAATGTTGGCGTAAATCAGCTTCTATTTCGGAGGGGTTACAGTGTTTTTGAGGGAGGGGGTTTTTGGACTCTGGAGAGTACGGTCAGGGAAGCGAGACGGTCCCTTGTTGTTTTCGGAGGCGGAAAATGCTAAACTGTTGTTGGGCCGAATTAAATGGAATTCTTTCGGTGAGATCAACGCGCTGGCTTGGTCTGGTGTAAAAAAGAAGAAAAGCATTTCTTGAGAGTGTAATAACACGGCGGACATTGTAGTTTCATTGTTATTTGATTATTGTATTTAATCAAGAGAAACGTGTTAATAAAGATAAATTATGTGTAGTAGTTGATTGATTTGAGAAGTAATAAAGACTTTACAAGCGAAATAATCTTTAAGGTATCCGACTATGTTCGGAACCGTGATTTTGCAAAAGCTTCTAAATGGAAAATATTTATGATATTTAGTGTCACTTAGATTAGAAAAATGTACGTAAAATTGTTTTAAGAATCGTATTACAATAAAAAAATTATTTAAGTACAATATTTTGACAAAAAAATGAACATAGAATGACAGAAATATTTTCCATTTGCGAAAAATTCCTCTATTATAATAATATTTTGCCTGTATGTAGCTCAGACCTCTCTACAGAGGTTCAACTAGAATTTTTGAAATATATAACTTAGAAGTGGGTTTATCAACATTTTACGACAACAGAGGGGATCAATTTTAAGAAAAAAACGCCGATAATTATTTCATTTGGTGGTAACTCTGAAAATAATGTGAATATTTCAAAACTCCTAATTCAGACTCTGGAGAAGTCTTTACTTTATATAAGCGAACTATTATTAATTTAAAAGCATTTTATATAAAAGGAGAACATTTTGAAAAATAGATTATTCAAAGTTAATTTTTGTTTGCCAAAATAGTGTATTTAAATATTTTTTTTTTGTTAAAATGTCCTTAAAACGATTTTATAGATTTATTCTAATCTAAGTGACACTAAATATCATGAAAATTATCCATTTATGCGCTTTTTCAAAATCACGGTTCCGAACGTAGTCGGATACCTTAAGTTAAAAATACGATTCGCGTTCGCATTCTACTTCATAATATCATATTCCACGAACATTTACACCAGCTTTTGGTTTAATATATGAAAAATTAAATTTAAATTGGAAGGTTGAGTATTAGCGTATCGCACATCCACACCACAGGTCTGGGTTCTATTCCAGGGCTGGGTATGGTTCGCTCAGCCGTGCATCTCAATTGCAGTAAGTCACTAAATGAGCACCAAGCTTGCTTGGGGTCTTAAACTCTGGGGGGTCTCGTTTCACACTGACCACCTGATTCAGACATCTGCTCATGTAACTCAGCGCCAATGGCTACGTATACTGGGATGAGTATAGTAGGCAATGGCCCTCATAGGCTGTTGTGCCACTGAGTTTGGGTTAAATTTAAATTGAGACAATTACGATGGAATATATTAGCTTGAGATTTTGACATTCTGAAGTGGCATTTCTATAGAAAAATACTGAAAGACGCATTATTTGTTTATTTTTTAATTAAAATTTTTAAAATTATTTCAAATGTCATGGAAACTAAAAACCAATACGAAGTTAAGGCATCGGAAAATTCGTGATTAAAAAATGACTCAAATTATTTTTAGTTTTATATTGCTGTGGAGTAATTAGTATTACTATATACATTCATAAAGTTATTAGTTTATTGTACTTAGTATTGAGAGGGAAAAATGATATAATGGATTTCGTACACAAAACAATGAGAATACTTTTCGTCTCCATTTAAAAAGTTATGCAGTTATGTGGATAAATAATTTATACATAAAATTAAGAAGCTTTTCATTGATTCAAATTTTAAAAAAAAATGTCTTGTTTTCCTATATTTTAGTTAAATGATACTCGAAAAGGAAGGGTATATTTACGAAATTACATTGATAAGTCATCAGCAGTATCAAAAGAAATTTTCACCGAAAATTTTAGAAAATTTCCATTTGAATCAAATATTGTCTTTACTCTAGAGATATATTTTGCGACAACATGTAAAAATCCTGCAATTGCTCAGTTGATGATGGAATTTTGTGAAAGAAAAACGGATATTTGCGTAAAACGAGTTATTTTAAAGAGAAAACTTTGCTCATTGTCTTGAATGTTGAAAAATAATACTTCCCTCTACCTTTTGGCTTAAAAAATTTCAGATTATTATTCATTGTTAATTATCTGATTCCACTAAACATATTTAGATTCAATTTTAAATTTGGTGTTTAAATTTGGTGCTAATTTTTTGAAGTCAGGTTTCAGATTTGGTGGCTGTAGACGAGTGGTTATGGTCAAAAATCTAGTGGTCAGCGTTGCCGAATCGAAGGTTCGAAAACAAGTGTCACTAATGAACTGCCGGGTAGAAAAACTGATGAATGTTAAATCTGGTGGCTCACAAAGTAGAAGTTAAGAAAGGAGTTTGTCAGGTCAAATACCATCCTCGTCAATTGATTGTGGATCAAAATTTCGAGAATTTTCATCGATAGATAAGATTTTTATTCGATATTAATTAAACACGGGGAGGGTAGTTCTCCGATACAAATAAAAATCACAATTCCAGTGAATAATTTAACTAAGAGAAAATATACTTTCAAGAACTTTTCAATTTTTCTTTCATAATTTGGGAAAAACATCCAATAAAACTAAAAAAAATGTTCCAAATGTGCGTGTCCTTAATAAAGGACATAAATCACAGCCACTTTTAGCTAACAATACTGGAACGTTATTTTCCAGCAAAACTGTCATATTTTGTTCACGTTATTGAAGTTTTGCTATCGTTTGATTATCTACAAATAGCGTTTTGAACTTTTTTCTTCCTTCTGTCTTTTTGACAAAGCGAAGTGCTACATTTATTGCTTCACAGTTTTCTTCATAGAGTTCTTTAGACAGCATTTGAAAATTTCAACTCAAATGTTTCATGTCTATCGCTTTTCTCCTATTTACTTTTGCTATCTTGATTAATATGCATTTTTTCAGCACGTTCTTCAATTGCTTGATCAATTTCAACTTCATTCAATAGAGATCACAGATGCCCATTTTTTTTATATTCTGCTCATTTACATTTATAAACCATAATAAGTCGTACAACACAGCAATCAAAACCACATAGTTGTTCATAGGGGAAAGTGTAGCATGTTCATAGAAAATATTTTTGAACAAAAGTTGTCATGCAGGGAACTCGATCAAACAAGTAGCTTGATTGTAAAAAAAACGTTTGGCACTCTCAAAAAAGAGGCATATTTGTGACAAATTCATTTTTTAATTCCCATTAAGACTGTCTAATAAGAGGATACTGTGAAGGTCACTGCTAACGAATAAACAATTATCCCAGAATTAACGATTTCGTGAGCCTGGGTTGACTCTGCGCCTCATACAACCGCTCCCATGTTAAAAGTGTATTCAATATATAAATATCGATGTCAGTTCTAAATAATAATTGTGTAAAACGTTTTTCATTATGCACTATAGGTTTCAGAATGCTCATAAAAATACTTGGCCAAATAATCCTTCAAAGTGCTCAATATGCTTATCCGTATATCATAAAACTCATTCACGTGGAAAAAAAAACAGCAGAAAAATATTGTTTACAACTTTCCTAAAAGAAAAAGAGACGGAGTGAAACATACCAGTAAGTTTGAAAGTCAAATATATGATAATCAAAAGTAGTATTTTAGGGGTTAAAAGAAACGTAATACAACAATCTCTCATCGTGGGTTTACAGCAAAGCAAACAAAATGTCTTTTTTTTATTTGGTTATAGGATCAAAGATAGCTAATGAGCGTTTTGAAGTGGATTTTATTTTTGATGAACACCAGATGATATATATAAATTATATCAGTGTAAATGTGTATTTTTTATTATGTCAGAAAGCATTTTGTTTTACTTCATTCCATAAAATTATTTTTTAAACCTTTTATTTTCAATATGCTCGTGCCCCCCTCGCAGGGTTATCCCGCACCCCAGGGGGGCACGCCCCACAGTTTGAGAAATGCTGTATTAAACTTAGGAGCTGTGTTTTCCTTTCAACCAATTGTTGTGTGTGTGTTGCTATGAAAGATTATAAAATTTTTTACAACTAAGAGCAGGCCTTTATGCAAAAATATAGAAAACTGAATTAAGTAGTTTGTTTCAGAGAAGGAGATCTAATCCTTCCTATAAACAAATATCATTCATTTTCATTAGTATTTCATGTTCATATTAAATTACTCATTATAAATTTTGAATCATTAAAAATACTCTCAAACAGTATGTAATGTGTGTATGTGATCACAAATGATTCGATTATTTTATCTATTTGTCTAAAGTAATATTTCTTGAGGGAACACAATACGATTCAATTGACAAAAATCAAAATTCAACTCTAATTTTTTTTAGCTTAAATTATTTTTATATACTGTTCTACTAACTCACAAAACTTTAAGGCTCTAAGTTTAAAAAAAGCAGAGTTGTGGTAACTTTTACGTTTGTTTTTTGCTCGCATCCCAATGTGGCAAATCAAAATTTTGATCTGACTTATCTCAGAAAGATAAACTAACTAGTGTGTCTTCATTTAAAATACTAATGCTTTTATTCTATCGTTCGTAATAGTTGGAATTTTTTCCCACTTGTTGCTTATAGTACATGAAACAAAGGTTTGTACGCATTTTTCAATCAAAGCAAGACTTATTTTTTAAAAAAAAATAATTGAATTTAGAATTTATACATTTTTAAGGAATTTTCAATAAACATTCATAAAAAGAAACATTGTATGAATATCAATCATATTATCACAAAACTCATACCAGCTTTTGTTATACATAGTTTGACTTACATGCAAATCAACTTTTATATATGTACGTCATTTTTCGAAGGATAAGTAGCATGTTGAAATCACTTCATATAATTTAAACCTTTTTCCTTAAAAAATTAAATTTTTATCTTTTTATGAAATTTCGAGCCACAAAAACATTATGAAAATCATTAACATAAACATTTGTGTGTGTAATTTTTATCGTAACTGGTCCCTTTAAAAAACGTTTAAATACTCTAAAAAAATGTAGGCCTGTATGTTTCATTAATTGTTAAAATTTAATAGATCTTTTTTTTGCTCTGGTAATTTCATATCAAGAACTATAATTAACATTAACCACTTTAATTAAAACCTATTTTTCCGTGTTTGACATATAATTCCTTAGTGAAACCCGATAAGATATAAAATTTATTCACCCTTCCATAATCCACTAAATCTTTTCCTAAGCACCTAACAAATACTTTAAAGTGACTCACACTAATTTAATGCTCACGAAATCACGTAATTACATGAAAAATAGGAGCAAAAAGAAACCACGAGTATTGTTAACAGTTAGGAGAACAAAATTAGGTTTCCATGGAAACCATTAGGTAGGGGACCGTAAATGGGATGTTTCCCACATTCCCCTGGGAATTTTGTAGATGTAATAAAGGAGGATCGCAGATGGATCTCCGTAGAAACTTCTTCACACTTTGTTAAGAATAAACTTTGTCTTGAGAATTAAGTATTCGGAATCCGAATTATTTTTTATTCTTTTGGAACTCGAGATAACAAATACTTCATTTGTCACTGCCAAAGTCTTGTTGATTAATATAGTTAACACTTTTATATTGAAATTAATTTGGAAGGAAATCGAATGTTAGTTTCTGATATTTCGTGAATGAAAATTTTTATGAAGTATTAAGCCATGACCACGGAAATAAAAATTAAATACGAAGATTCCGTGATACAATATCTGTGTAAGGTATCCTACTTCGTTCGGAACTGTTACTTAGAAAAAAAGAGTAT
>BMAV01002565.1:129764-147043 GCA_019973955.1 Trichonephila inaurata madagascariensis | reverse complement strand
TTATTTATTTTTCCTTAGTAAAATTTCTTCCCTGTGCTTACGGAAAAAAAAATTTTTTTAGGTGCGAATCATCATGAAAGAAGTTTTTGGAAATTTTATAACCTTATTGGAAAATGTGACATCTGAGAATTTAAGACGTAAACTAATTGAGTACATCGGATAACTTTGAAGAGGATAAATGGCAAATATTTAAAAACCTAATTAGTTTCAAGATAATTAAGAGCGAGATAGTACTTATTGTGTATTCAGCTAAGATAAAAATAAATTGCAAAATTATTAGAAAAGAATGTTATGTGTTATATTTGGGCTATAATATTTTTATCTTCTTTGATTTGAAAAAAATATTTACATAAACGAAACAAATTAAAATTAAAGTGAAGTATGCGAGATAAATGCAAAAAACAAATTGATAACTTAAGTTTATAGCAATGATTCATATTAATTGTTATAATAATAGTAAAATTATCCGTATTTGAATGTAGTACAAGTTAAGCAATTATTAGTGGATCCTGAAAAAATAAATTACTTTATTTTCAAATACAATTTTAAATATTCTATATAGATGAAACTACTTTCAATTATATGTTCTGAAGGGGATCTGTGTGTAAGCATACATAGCTTTCTTTACTATTTCAGAAAAATATTAAGAATTCATGACATATTGTATACCATTTATAGTTTTATATATTTCCTTTTACTATATCTTATTACTTTATGTATAACAAAGTGTTTCAAGCAATTAAAACTTTAATAAGACATTTTAATTTAAAAATTACTACCAATGTACATTAATCCATGTAGTTTTACTAAAATCGAAAGCATATATGACGATATATGCATTTTTAATCATGTTGTTTTTTAAATAATATACCAACAAAGGGTCAATGTACTGTAATAAATCAAACTAAAAGCAGGAATAATTGCCAGGATTCCAATAAGAAATTAGGCGTATCATTCTTACAAGAGATTATACTCTAGATTCAATAACATATTAACCTGAGCAAAATGTATAATTAGCTTACACACCCAATTTGAAGCATGTATTTTTAAAAAAGCTTTCAATATTATTAAAAAAAATTCATTACATATTCAATAATTTTGGAAAATAACTCTGTTCATAAGAAACTAAGATTATTATTATTAAGAAAATTCAATTTTTATTTATTCCAAAGGAAAAAGTAAGTTGGTTTTAGTATTAATAGAAACACAAACACACGCGCATTATGTACAATTACGATTAACCGTACATAAGCATCATCAGTAACAATTTAACTTGTTTCATTTCCCATTACCATCAATATAAATTACCTAGGAAATGCTTACAAGATCTTTTGGTCGATATAATATGTATCAAAGATGTTACTTTAAGTATTTGCCTTTAATGACCGTGTTATCTTCTTAGAGCCTTGTAATTACAAATTGGCCGTAACCCTTATTTACTCATTTGGGCAAATTATGGCACTCCTTCGTGGTAAAATTAGCTACAAGGGAAATGAAATTATTTCAAATTGTTCCTTTTGAATTTCTTTTTTTTTTTTGTGTGTGAATGCGGACAAATGTATCGAAATTATATTTTCAAAAAAAGAGAAGAATCAATGTCCCACAAGCTTTGTATATGTATATATATATACATACATATTACCTCCATGTCCTAACATTAGATAAAATTAATCATCCTCTTAGTTTTATAATAACCATAGTAATTTTTTTAATATTTAAATACATTTATAATCAATGTGTCCCTCAAGTAATGACAGTATGCATACACACTTTTAGTTTTTATTTCTATTATTTTCATACTTTTGCTAAGTGCTACAATTCAGCCATTCCCATGCTTTGAATTTGCATTTGGATCCAGAATCTGGCAATAACTTGTTTATTGTACTCAGATTCAGCGCAGGCTCTGCATTTTTGAATGCAATTATTTGGCAAGTTACCTTTTTCTTGTAATGGATTCAGATATTCTATCCAGTATTTTAAATAGGTTTTTGCTCAGT
Source organism: Trichonephila inaurata madagascariensis (assembly GCA_019973955.1). Taxonomy (NCBI): domain Eukaryota; kingdom Metazoa; phylum Arthropoda; class Arachnida; order Araneae; family Nephilidae; genus Trichonephila; species Trichonephila inaurata. The sequence goes on along the minus strand of BMAV01002565.1, from coordinate 145,046 downwards.
ATTATTATCAGAAAGGGGGAAAGTTGGCTGGCCAAAAAATATGTTCAACTCTGCTTTTATATAAATTATCTACACAATTAAAATTCGTAGGTAAACAAACGTATGTATCTATCCGTATGCGTCTACCGCACCATGCAGAAACTCGCTGAAGGTACCAAAATATCAAGAATGATTTGAGAAGGTCATTTTGACCATTTATATTCCGATATTGCAATTAGTTGAAAAGATATTTATTAAAAACGTTGAAAAACCAGTTTTGGGTGCCAACTTTGATTTATCTGTATTGTTGTAAAAAAATTTTTGTTACAACAATGATAAAAGTGGGTGTCAAAAATAGGTTTTCAGCCAAAGTGGAATTTCTTGACGTTGCTCTATTGACTGTATCAAGGTATCCGACTACGATCGGAACCGTGATTTTAAAAATGTATAAATGGATAATATTTATGATATTTAGTGTCGCTTAGATTAGAAAATGTATATAAAATTGTTTTAAGAATAGTATTACAATAAAAAATTATTTAAGTACAATATTTTGACAAAAAATGAACATAGAATGACCCATTTTCAAAACACTCTCCTTTTGTGAAAAATGCTTCTATTATAATAATGTTTTGCCTGTATATAGCTCTGACCTCTGTACAGAGGCTTAACTAGAATTTTTGAAATATATAACTTAGAAGTAGTGTAAGGCATTGGCCCGTAAAGGTTGCCCTACTCTTACGTTTTCCTCGTGACCTAGAGGTGTGGGAGTGATAGGAGAACCAGGCGTTGCCATAATCTTAATATATCTTTATTAAGATGTTAACCTAAATAATATACAATAAGGATATTGATATTTTAACTTAGTGTATCTGAGGTTAAGAAACACACTGTACGTACTACCAAATAAGCGCAACCCTGATCACTATATCTAACTTTACCGCCTACTCCTAACCTTGGTAAATACACAGTTCCTAGTATTAATTTGACCTACCTCTATATCCTAGGTAATCAGTAGCTCACTCGAATCCTAAATGACGTTGTGGTTTATCTCGTGTGGAGTGTTATTCACCTTGAACGCTCTGGCACGAATAGATTAACTCTTGAATATAGGATAACTTCTCTTACTTTAGCTTACACAGTTGGACACATGGACCTAGTATAATCACTTCCCGTAGCCACCCTGCTTACGCTAAACTTCTGTATTTAAAAGGTTCTTAATTTGCATAATCACGCTTCGCTTCTGGATTTGGTTGGAAAGAATTTGACTTTTCGGCCCCGAAGAACCCGAGAAGAGTTTTTAGTTGAAAACGCGATGAGCCCGTCACAATGGTTTTATCCATGTTTTACGACAACAGAGGGGAGAAATTTTAAGAAAAAAAGCGCCGATAATTATTTCAATGGGTTTTAACTCTGAAACTAATGTGAATTTTTTCAAAAATCACAATTGAGCCTCTGTACAGAGGTCTGAGCTACATACAGGTATAATATTATTGTAATAGAAGCATTTTTCACAAAAGAAGAACATTTTGAAAAAAGATTATTTTAAGTCAATTTTCGGCCGAAATATTGTATTTAAAGAATTTTTTTTGTTAAAATGTCCTTAAAATAATTTTATACATGTATTCTAGTCTGACACTAAATATCATGAAAATTATCCATTTATGCGCTTTTTTTAAAATCACGGTTCCGAACGTTGTCGGATACCTCAATTAACATTGTTTAAAAAATAAATGCTTTTAACATGTGATTAACTTTAAATATATTATTAGAATCAAAATTTTCGCAATATTTTACATTTTTTTGAAGTTTCTATGGAAATTCTTGGATTTAAATTCCCCCAAAAAAGAAAATTGCAACTATTTTTCAATTAGATTGGTATATTGTATATCTTTCTCAACGGTGGCAAGTTAGACTTAGAAAAAAATATTGTAAAACTTCTTTTAAAAATTTTTTGGAATTTCAGAATTTTGAAATTTTTTTATTTTTCTGCTTTTTTTTGCACATAAAATAGTTTAAAAAAGCCTCTTTTCCGTTTCAAGGAGCCATAAAAATGAAACGAAAAGAATTGCTAAAATCTCCAAGTACCAGTAATAACTAATTGTGATAGTCCAACAACAGAATTGACCAGTTTGAGTATTATGGAGCATTTATTTAAAAAAAAAAGCAATTTAGAATAAAAAAACTCTAAGAATATAAGAAAATGCTGAAATGTTTTCATCAGATAGTATTATTTACATTTTAAATCTTTCTTTATACAGTGAATGCAAACAAAAATGTCTGTTTTTTATCTCTCATACTTTTCTTTTATAGTTACATATTTTTAATGGAATAATCAAACATGCAGAAATAAAAAAATAATAGTAAATGATAAGAGATTTTCTCATTCATTATTTAATAAAAATGGATATATATTAATATTTTTTTAAAAAAAAAATTGAAATCAGTATTGTTTTTTTATTATTCATTACGAAATTAGTTATTTAATAATAAATTCGTACATTGCCCTTTTTCTTGGATAAACTACATTAGTTTTGTAAATTAGAAATCGAAAATGGAAATTTAAAGAGTGAGATCTTATCATTGACGAAAAAAAAAATGAAAAAGAGTTTTATATACGACAAAGACCGTGTAACGCCGGGTTAAGCTTAAGGAAAAGAATATTGTCAGCAAAGGAAAAGAAACTGAAGAGATTTCGCAAAAGATAATTTTAATAATATAAGTATAGAAATGACACACATCGCGCTTACTCCCTCACCCAGAAGGAAATCTTCTCATCGAGAGGGAAAAAGGAAATTTCCATTGGGATAAAGTTATACTCTTGGAAAAAGCCTGTGCAACGCCAGGCTAAGTGGAGGAGAAACATACCATCGAACAGGATGAAGAGGTGGAAGATATTTCGAAAAAGGAAATTTTAATGGCATTGATATAGAAATCACTCACAAACCAGGTAGTAATGATATCGAGAAGGAAAGAGGAAATTTCCACTGGCAAAAAGTTTTGCACTCGATAAAGCCCGTGCAACGCCGTTGCATAAGTTGGGTCGAAAACTGATTTTCAGGCAAGCTGAAATTTTATAACCCAATTCATTCACTGATTAAAAAATAAATGCTTTAAACATGTGATTAACTTGAAATATATTATTAAAAATCACAATTTCTACAATGTATGATATTCTATAGAAATATCTATGGATTTCCTTTAATGTTTTGATAATTTTTAAGTTAACGGTATTTAATGATTGATCGGTAAATTAAAATTTGAAATCCATTTCATTATTTTAGATTTTAAAAAAATTATCATTAAAAATGAGGAATATACTTAGTTTATACTGTAATATATTATTCCAAAAACTTTTTCCTGTTATTGTTTTGAATTAATATTTTCATTAAATAAAGCAATATTACTTCTGTAAATTATTGATCGACAATAGAAACTTGAAGTAAGATCTTGCGAAAAAGGAGAAATGTCACTCTGGTTAAAAGTGTTTTATACTCGAAAGCAGTCCGGGTAACGCCGAGCTAAACAGAGGGAAAAGATGCATGTCTGGCAAGGAAAAGAAGTGGAAGAATTTCCTGAAAAGTGAATCTTGATGGCAATGGAAGTCCCTCATCTCCCACTCAAAAAAGTCCTGGAGTCGAGAGGGAAAGGGAAAATTTCGAAGAGGATAAATCTATACTGTCGGTAAAAGCCCATGCAACACCGGGTTATGCGGAGAGGATACAGACCTATCCGACAGGGAAAAGAGATGGAAGAAATTTCGAAAAAGAGGAAATTTAATGACATTGATATAGAAATCGCATACATAAAGGAAGTGCTGACACCAAGTTGAGTGCAGGAAGTTTTCATTGGTAAATTGTGTTATAAACTTGAAAAAGCTCGTGCACCGCCGGGCGATACGGAGAGGATAGCGACCCGTCTGACGGAACAAAGAGGTTGAAGAAACTTAAAAAAAAAAGAAAATTTTAATGACATTGATATATAGAAATCACACACATACACACCAGGAAGTGCTGACACTGAGATGGGAAGGGGAATCTTTCAAGGCGTAAAACTACACATTTAAAGAAGCCCGTGCAACGCCGGGTCATGCAGCTAGTCTACACTATTAAAATTCGTAGGTAAACAAACGTATCTATCTATCGATCGATCGATCTCACAAACCGCACCACGCAGAAACTCGTCAACGGTACCGAAAGATCGGGAGTGATCCACGAAAGCCATTTTGACTATTTATATTCCAATATTGCAATTAGTTAAAAGATGTTAATTAAAAATGTTAAAAATACTGGTTTTTGACACCAACTTAAGTTTGTCTGCATTATTGTAACAACTTTATTGTTCTAACAATGACATAAGTTTGAGCTGAAAATTTGTTTTCAGCCAAACTGAAATTTTCTGACATAGCTGTTTTGACTTAACTTTCACTGATTAAAAAAATAAATATTTTTAACATGTGATAAACTTGAAATATATTATTAAAATCATAATTTCTACAACTTCACGTGTTCCTATGGATATTTTATAATTTAAATTCCTAAAACATTCCTGGTATATTTATTTACCTTTTCCAACGCTGTTAACTTATGTTGAAACGAAGTACTCTAAAACTTCTTCAAAAAGTTTTTGGAATTCTGTAATTAAAAAAAAAAAAAACTTTCTTTTTATACATAAAACTATTTTTAAAAAACATGTATCTTCCGTTTTGGGGAGCCGTAAAAATACAACGAAAAAATTGCAAACATTGCCGGTAACAGTCAATTGTGAGAAAGCTACAGCAGAACTCAAGAGTTTGGGTGCTTATAGCGCATGTGCGTAAAAGCAATGTTCGGAAAGTACGTAAGCAGATAAAATACTTTTCTCTCAGATAAAAGTGTTAAGTTTTGAAATGTTTTTTTAAAATTTTTTAATGAGATTAAATAATGAATTTTCCAGCAATTTTTCAAATCCAATTATTAGTTTGAATTTTAAAAGAAATATTCATTGTTTCCTGTATAAAATAATTAATATACGGTCTTAGTGTTTTATAATACATCGTAACTGATAGTTTTCTTTTAGAGAAATAATTCAATGAAAAACCTTAAAATATAGAAAAATGCTGCCATGTTTTTATTAAATAGTACTATTTTCTTTTTAAATCTTTTTTTGTACAAGGAATATATAAACACATTTTTAGGCTTTTCCCCAAGTTTTCTTTTTTCATAGTTACGTATATTTAATCGAATAATCAAACATCCAGATAAAAGCATTCGTTTCATAGCTAACGGTAGACATTTTTTGATTCATTTTTTAACAAAAACGGATATAAGTTAATATTTTTTTTTAAAATTTTAAAGCTGTATTGTTTTTTAATCTTTATTACTAAATTATTTATTTAATAATAAATTCGTACATTGGTTACTTGAGAACGAAATTGGATTAGCTTTGTAAATTTTTAATCGAAAATAGAAAATTGGAATAAAAGGTATTATTTCTCGGGTAAAAGAAGAGTTTTATGCTTGAAAAAGCCTGACGCTGACAACGCTAGGCTGAACGGAGAGCAAAGAAACCTGTATGACAAAGAGAAGAAGTGGAAGAAATTTCGGAAAAATGAGTTTAAATTACATAAATATAGAAATCACTTTCTCATACACACACAGAAGTACTGACGTACAGAGTAAAAGGGAAAACTTCTAAGGGGATAAAGTTGTACCCTTGAAAAAAGCAACACGGGGCTAAGGAGAGAGAATACAGACACGTCAACAAAGATGTGAAAAAAACTTCGAAAAGGAGAATTTTAATGGCATCGATATAGAAATCCCACACACACATCAGGAAGTCCTGACACTGAGATGGGAAGGGGAATCTTCCAAGGAATAAAGCCATACACTTGAAGAAGCCCGTGCAACCCCGGGCTATGTAGTTAGTTTTATATATAAGAGCTGTTCTAAGTCAGCAATGTTTATAATACTTTAGCATCCATATATTTCTATATTTTAAATTTTATTATTCTTATAATTTCTAATATATTCTTTCTAAATTTTGATGTCTAATTTATCTTGCAATTTCGATTTTCTTTCAGTTTTGATTATTGGTTATTCATTTCTATTTAGTAGAGAACTTTGACTATATATGTGTGTGTAATTTAGAGTAAGATGAAGGCATTACACATCCACACAAATACAAATTATTTACACTATTTTACACAAAATTCTTAACAATATATATACACATATGTATACACCCACATAAATATATACTATATTTTTCATTTGTTAAATTCGAATCAAATACAAGAGGAAGCCATCTGACTGGTAGATTTTTATTCTTAACTAGTAAGAGCAGTACCCACAACTTCATTTCCTGTCTGAGTTTCTTTGTGGGTTTTCATAGAAATAGAATAATAGAATTTTGACGAAGCCAGACAAATTACATTTTCGACACTGAAATATTCATATTGATCACAAAACATGCTTACAGCTTCATTTACTATTCATATGAATATTGGTTTTTAATAATGTGAATAGTTATCTTTTTCAGCAAAGTATGAAACTAATAAAATATGTGCTATTTTTTATTACGTTTGAAGCTTTTTGAAAAGTAATAACATCTTTAAGCTAGAATTTCATTTGGATTTCCGTCTCCTACTATTTTTCGTTTTTAGTTCCCAGTGCTCTATAATTGCTTTAGTACCCAAAATAAAGTCAACAATAACTCATAATTCCGTTGAAAAAATATATTCCTTTATCTCCGGCATATTTTTTTTTGTGTGTTCATGCGAAAAATCTTTCGTTCCAGCTTAGAAAATGAGTTATGTTCAATTTTTTCTTTTTCCCTCCAATACCGTTTTTTGCAATTTTCTTTTTTAAATGAAGATGACTTAGCTTTCGTTGGTATCATTTTTCATCATTTTATCATCATCTCTATCGCCATGAAATTCTTTTTTTATATATATTTCGAGTTTGTCATTAGTTTCCTTTCGAAAGCTGAAGTGAATTCTCGACCGGTATATATCCCTTTATTGATGAGCTCCAAAAGTCGAAGATGAGATGATGGTGGGTATTACTCACAACACCTCATATATCAAAGAAAAAATGTACACGATAAGGGTTTTCGATTGAGTTGGATTTCCTTACTCGAGAATATCGTTTTCGTTTTCCAAATATTTTTTTTGTTAAAAATATGAAAAAGAAGAAGAAGGGAGAAATATGAAATCGTTCTTCGTGATTAACTCTGTACTTGAGCTCGTCTTTCTAAAGAAATATTCGGAAACAGATGTTTGAGAACGAGGAAGTAGTAATAGGGATATAAAGCCCTTCTCAAAATGCTTGGTTGCTTTTGAAGTCTGTCAAAACTTACGTTCAATTTTCATTTGATGCTGGGGATTTTGAATGAAAATATGAATCAAGTATTAAAAATTCTGAAATACGGAGATATAGGAATATAAACTTCAAAACATGCCAAGGTGAAAAATGTTCGCATCCTTACTATACTAAATAAAATTAATTATAGCAAAAACGATAGTTAAAAGTCTTGAGAGAAAAATATTGTTGAAAAATAGAATTCCATATGAATTACTCATGAATGCTTTACATTCACATTTTGAATACAAAATTATCAACAACATCGATCCTTTTAAGCGTTGTCACTCCGAATGGGCCGTCATTCCGGAGAAAATAGATTTCAAAATTCGTGCTTAGATTTTTTTCAATTAAGTTTTACTCTCCGCCAACGAATCCGTAGCCTGGTTGGTAGAGTATCTAATTACTAATCGGTTCTAGTCACGCGATCGGTTTTTTTAAAAAAATTTTTACTTCATTTAAAATTATTTTTACAATTAAATAAAGTTATTTAAAAAAGGTTTATTAAAGATTAAATGATATTTTACATAATTATTTTGCATTTTACAAAGTAAAATAAGTACTGTAATTATATAAATATTTTTATTTTATAAAAATAATTATTAATAAATAATATTTATTATAAAAATATATCATAATCGGTTCACGAACGTTTTTTTTTTTTAAATTTTAAATTAATTTAATTTTCTTAAACTAAATAATTTTATTTATAAAAAACATTAAATATTCTATATAATTAAAAAATAATTAAATTAATAATATGTAATATAAGATATATATTGTGTTTATTATATTAATTATAAAATAATTTCTTGTAAATAATTATTATAACATATTTTATGTATTATTATAATATATTATATAGTATTTTATTTATAATATATTGTAGTTCATATCATAAAACTATTTGTACCAAATTTTATGTAAAATATCATTTAATTTTTAATATGATATATTTTTATGGTAAATATTATTTATTAATTATTATATTTATAAAATATAAATATTTATATAATTACAGTAATAATTTTACTTTTTAAAATACAAAATAATTATCTAAAATATCATTCAATATTTAATATAAAACCTTTTTTTAAATAAATTTATTTTTAATCAAAAGTTTTAAGTTTATATTCTTTTTTATTTTACCATGTCTTATTTTCATATGAATACTTGATGCGCATTCCAGATTTAAAAATAAACAAGAATATCACTACATTTCATATATATAAATTTCCCTTAAAACGAAAGTTCTTTTTTTTTAAAGAAAATAACACTTCCTGGGCTTTTTGTTGCAACTTTTTTACAAAGTAAACCCCAAACTTTTATCTCTATATAAACTTCTCCATAACATGAAACACAATTAATCCACGTGTGATTCAGCGCCGGCTAGCGTCTTCATAAAAAAGACGTATTTCCACCGTTCATCATGATTAAGGAGCCTACCTAAACCGTAAAAACATAGTTTTTCTTCCATTTTGGTCCAGTGTGGAGCTAATTACTTTTCCCTTGCTCACATAATTTCTCATTTAGCACTCGTTTGCTATATACTTGAATGGCCTGGCCGAGGACGACATCGATTTTGTTGTCCAAGAGACCACAACTATCGTTCATTCTCTTTTCGTGGAAGTCAAGGCGGGAGAGCTCTTAACCTTTATAAATGACTCCTTGGAAAGTAATGCGTCTCCGGTCCCGCTCGCTGCGCTCACCGGCCAGTCATTACAAATAATTGCCTCACGACAACACCCACTTTCCTGTGACGTCATAGTTACGCCCCCGAAAAGAGATGGAATATCCACGGGGAATTCTTTTGTTCTGACGTGCAAAAGATATCAACTGTGATATATATGTGTAGGATTGTGGTATGCGGACTCTAGAGGGAACTAAGTAAGTTTTGGAAGTGAGTTAAGAGAATTTTAGGAACTTACGAGTCCGGCAACGAGCGTGCAAGGATTTCATCTTGGAGATTCGAGTTAATGGACTTTTCGGAGTTGTAGTCTGTACGCTTTTAAATAAGGGTTATAGAGTTATAGTTGGGAAAAGCAGTTTTAATGACTTATTTAGAAGCTATTTTTGTCTAACGAAGACTTAATTAATTTTTTTTTTTCAAATCCGTTTTAGTTCACTCAAATTATTGGGACAGTAGTACTAATGGGCGTAAAACTCGATGCATAGTTTTAAAAAACTGTTAGTTTGTAATATATTATTATTATTATTACGTGATCTTTCTCTACAATGGGGTCTGGAGCATTCTTTACGGCTCCACAGAGCAGTTTCCAGATTGGAAATTCTTTGAAATGATTTGTATGAAACTCTTATAGACACAATTATGATTATTCATGAGCATTGGGTCCCTTCAAGTATTTTCTGTAGAAGTTTGAAGAGCTTTGCTAATCTATACATAGCATTTTTAATTCCTATTGCATTTTGAAGGATGTCTGGCACATGGAATTTTTAAAAATTATCGATTTTCACTTTTTTGTATTTTCTAAAAGTTCAAATATTTTTGTTTAAAATGATATATGATATGAGGAAATACTATAATTAAAAGTGTTTTTATTTATTTTTTAAATGAAGCTACTCTTTGACACGCATGAAATGAGCTTTGCTAGGAGCACCTGTGTTTCTCCTTGCATAAGTTTCTAATGAGCGCAAATCCATATGATGTTCAAGAGGAAAATTAGAGTGTATTAGGTTTATCGAAAAGTTCATGAGTACACGGTATGGTGATAATAACACCATATGATCAGTGATTCCAAGATCAACATTTGAGGAATTAAAAACTTTAAAATTAGGCATAAATAGGGCTATTGCACAGTTCAATATGAGTCATGTAGCAAAAAATGATCTTAAAACATTGTGATATTGAACTAAGTTATAACTGTGTCACACTTTAAAAAATTAGATGCATGTAGGATTCGTGTAGCCCAACGAAAGCATCTTGAGATCCAAACATATGTACATGGCCTAGCGGGAAAAAAGATTGAGTACCTCTGAGTTAGCCATTTCAAAATGAACCGGCAGATGACCTTGCAACAATGATGTGTTGAATGAGATGAACAGACAGAGAAACCTGTCCAGCGATAATTAAAAAGTAAAAAATAAATAATTAAAAGTAAAAAAACTTTTTTAAAAACAAGCTTTTATTTAAATGCTCTAAAAAGAATAAAATAAACGTTTCTTTTAAAACTTTTTTGCTTTTAACTTATAACGTCATTATACAATTTATGATATAAAAGCTTGTCGCGAGATTTAAGTACTCGTATTTACTTCATTTGAAAATTTTAAAAATTAAAATCAATCAGATCAAGTTATTTAATTTCCTTGTTTATCTACACAGGTAAATCTTGCGACAAGCTTTTATTGATACCAAACGACGAAAATCGGAAACAGAAATAGGATCAAAAGCTTGTCAATCATAATCTGAAGCTGAGATTTTTGTTTTCACGTTGAGTAACATAACTAACAACCAAGAAGAAGAGATTGAGATTAGTTTTTCGCTTGTGAACAGAGATACGAGTGACGTAGTGAAACAAGCATTTTCCAATTTTGACCCAGAACTGTGAACATTTCCCATGACAGATGCTTACTGGTCATGATATAGTTCAAAGTGGTCCCACACAGCAGTTATATAACAGTGATGAATATTATACTGAATATGATGATCATAGACACTTTTCCAATTTTCCTTTCTCAAGAAAACTAAATAATGGTGAAAGTCACAACGTCGTTGCTGGTTGGTTTATTCAAGTTCTAAAAACAAAGTTTTCTGTTTTGCATGCAGACTATTTGGCAATTAAGAAAACTCAAATGGTACAGCAAGGGTGCTGTGATTGGAAACACTTAAATAGTATTTTATACAGACATGAGACTATTAAAGAACATATGGCCTATATGTTCCAATGGATAACATTAGAGAAGAGAATAAAGCACGGAAAAATATTAGACCGAGAAAACGAAAGGCGATTTTTTGAATCTCAAAACATTAGTACAATTTGTTTGAGAGATTATATATAATTGATAACATAAATTTCTTAGCCTATCATAATCTGAAGTTTAGAGGTCACAGAGGATATATATATATATATATATATATCTCAAAACAGACGAAGACACTAAGAATTCTAGAAACTGCAAAGACATATTTAAATTGATATCTAAGTATGATCCTACGTTACAGAAACACATACATCGCATTGATAATAAACAACTTACACACTATTATCTAAGCCATGATGTTCAAAATGAATTGATCACAATCATATCAAACTCAATTAACATTCAGTGAAGTGATTGGTAGGATAAGGCTGTTTTCGCTATATGTACGATAGCGTGAACTTAAAGCGGGGCACATTTTCGGACAGAAAAAAATGCCTCTACTTTTATAAAAATTTGTAACTCATTCTTTTGTTTATAATATAGTGTTTTAAAATTTAAAAATATTTTATAAATAATTAATTATTTTTCTTTTAACATATAAAGGGATAGCTCACTTAGTACTACGGTATAGGAGAAAAAATGCGAAACACATTTTATAAAAGAAAAAATGTGTCAACTCGGATAAAAATGAGTAGTATGATAAAAAAAGTGATTTTCTATAGGATAGTGAAGCCAGAATATAATATTAATGTTTGAGTTCTTTTATATCTAAAAAAATATTCCGAATTTGGGTCCTTTCTTTACCGTTAAAAGATACAAAATATTATTATTTTTTCTCGTCTACACTAGAATCTCTTATTGGTAGACACTGCTAATTCTTCGGTGGTAAGAAAAGCATTTTTTGGTTTTATTCAGAAGATTTTTTTTGTTGTTATTTTCAAGTTCCAGTAAATACTGAAAAATTATCAAAGATAAATTAAAGATTACTATTAAACCTTTATCAGACACAAGGTAGAAAAGCAGAATCGATGTGTTGTTGAATGTACAAAAAACTTAAAAACCCAAACGGAATAATCCAACAAACTAAGTGGTTGCGATTCCGTTTTAAATAAAATATTCAGTCTGGAATTTATCGTATCATTACATGTATATGGTATGAGTAATTAACGCGAGTCAATACCATAAGCAAATTATGGCAATCTCTACAAGCCCATTTATGCTTTACTCTTGAGCGTTTGTGCAAATTTTATAGCTGAATCGAAAAGTATCGACTGGATTAAGATAATGCTTGTCTGATGCTCGGGAGTTTATTGAGAAAAGCAGTTATGATTTGCCAAAAGATTTTAAAAAAAAGGGTAGCCAAAAAGAAAAGAATGTTTGATTATGAAGGCGATGATCAACCTATAGAGTTTGTCAAAAGCCAGTATGAAAAAGACTTTTGTAATACCGTGATTGGTAATAAGCAATATGGATTCAAGATTTATATCTTTAAATCAATATTTTTGTTTTTCTCTATGACTTAAACAAGTTAAAAAAATATTCTAAAAGAGCAAATACTGAAAAACTCTCGATTTATACACAGTCCTGCAAGTAGGTGAGAACAGTGACTTCCAATCTTAAGAATTATATGAAGAATTACAAAACATGATCCCAAATTTATCCAATACCATTACAGACGTGAAACATTTGATCCAATATGTCATAGAAAACGATTTGAAGAAATTTTCTAAATATATACATTGTCTTTCGAATTTTGTTAATAATGCCTATAAGTACTACTTCTGCTGAGAGGAATTTTTCAAAATCAAAACTGGTAAAAAATTTTGTAAGAAATACAATGGGTTAGGAAACACTTTCAGTTTTGGCAATTTTATCTACTGAATCAGACATAGCATCTAAGATAAATTATGAACCAATCATTAAAGATTTCAGCAAAACTAAAAGTAACAACATTTCTGTTTCTTTAATTTTTCTTTTTTTTTTTCATTATTGTTTAATGTGCCAAAAAAAAATAAGAATAAAGCTTGGTTCTTTTCTTTATGAATAAAAATTTGTTTTTTACTTTATAAACCCTCTTACGCCTCCAGAGGGACTCGCGAAATGTATCTTGGCCACATTAAATTCATGTCTTGCACCGCCACTGATTGTGACTCCACTGTATGAATGGGAGAAAATTTTAAAAAAAAGTGTAAACACATAATCCAGAAATATTTCAAAAAATATCCATGTAAATACAAAAAAAAAAAAAGAAAGAAAAGAAAAGAAAAAGAAAAAAATTCAGAAGATGCTGTTGTAAAATAAAGTACGTTTTTTTTTTCTTAAGAATTATAAGTAATTTCTATAAATATAGAATTCTGTGATAATAGTAATTTACATGATTCGAAGAAAATGTAGAAAATGTCAAAATGCTAACTTGAAAAATGCAATTGTTTAATACAGCTTTTCTCAAACTGTGGGGCGTGCCCTCTTGGGGGCATGATAATCCTAGGTGAGGGGTGCGAAAAGTTCAAATAAAATATTATTAATTTACCGAAAGGAAGCCAAACAAAATATATTCTCACACGACAAAAAATAAAACACATATTCACACCGATGCTTAAAAAATTTCAGTGCGGCAAAAAGTACGTAATAATTGATTTATCAGTACTAAATTAAAAGCAAGTTTAGTAATTACTAAGGACTTCCATGGGTTTGTCTTATACAAAATATAATTCATATGTTGGTAATATGTGCAGTTTATAATATTAAAATCATATTATAGCTTTAGCTTCGAAGTACTTTATTATTGCATTCAATATATTGTTGTTGTAAGAGGGGGGCGCGAGGAAAATTATGACAGATAATTCTGTCACAAATATGGAAAGTTTGAGAAGCACTGGTTTATAAAATCTAAAACAGCAAAAGTAACAAACGTATTTATGAGTAAGAAACATTATCATTAGTGACCAAGAAAAGAATATAGGAGGGGGGGGGGGGGAAATTCAAGGAAATTCTTCAAAACCCTCACCTAAAAATGTGCACAGAAAAGATAAAAATAATATTAAAATTTAAAAAAATAATTTGAAATTAAAAGACAAGTATTATTAAAAAAAGGGGGACCCATTTCAAAAATCGGAGCAGTTCAATTTAAAATAAAATAATTACAGGGAAATAAGGTACAATCTCGTAAAGAAACATATATAAGTTAACTTTTTCAGGAAAAAAACCCAAAAGAAATATCCAATATATATATATATTTCAATTTGCGAAATTTCTAAGGCAAATATATACTGTATTTAAAGAAAATATTAACATGAAAATCAAAAGATAAATAACACAAAATGTGAACATATATTTTTTAATTTTGAAATATAAAACAAATTTGTAAGAAAATTACATCACAACACAAAAACTCTAAAGAAGTATAATATACACATTGTTCTTAATATATTCTCTTCATATTCTCTTTATTTTTTCCGAGCTTAGTATAAAAGTAAAAATGCTTCTTATATTCAGCAAAACATACCTTTCAATAAGGATTCTAGTGTATAAATTAATAAGCATGGGTGTGTACCTATTGCTCATGAATAATATATAATCAGTAATATTTTGCATTCTTGCGCCGTTTCTGAACTGATAACGATACAAAAGCATACGCCGTATTGTATTTGAAATATACATTTGCAATTTATTTTACATATCTACCAACAAAATTTCAAAAAATTGAGACAAAAACATGAAAAATTTAAATAATAATGCTAAAATAAACAGAAACTGTGATAAAATCTAACTGATAAAATTTAGGAGTTTTATACTTAGAGTGATATTATAAAAATGCTATTTTCTTGTTTTCGAAGCGTATACCCAGATGTTATATATTTCCTTTAAAACTGCAAAATTTACATTTCAGTCTAGAAGCACATATATATGTGACCCACAGGAATGGAAATAAGTAAACACGTTTCTTTTCAGTGAAAGATTCAGTAATATTGCTTATGTTTGCAGTTCTCTAGAAACTGAAAAGAGAGGCAATATGAAACTCCTCTGAAGTAAAATTGAACTTATTCAAAGTATAAAAAAAAAAGAAGTCTTGCGAAATTTGAGG
>BMAV01002565.1:108740-129723 GCA_019973955.1 Trichonephila inaurata madagascariensis | reverse complement strand
GAAATGAAGCGATTGTTCCATATTTGAAAGAAGGGAAATTTTAAATCTGTACATAAAACATTTTTTCTTTTATTTAGAAAAAAATTCTGAACTTGTGGATTGAATAGTTTTTTTCAGTAATAAAAATTTTTTATAAAATTTTATTAAGCAAATATTGAATATTGACAGTAGTTTTGGATTGTGTAATGGATGGCGGGTCCCATCCATTAGTGTACGAGGGTCAGAAGGAAGATGAGTCATAGTCAAAACGAACTCAATTTATTAAGAATTCTCAACAAATTTCAACAATCCAAGTTAAGAAATGCACCAATAGATAAATATGGGAGCAATAGTGAGGTAAACAAGATATTTGAAGATTTGATTATAAATCAGATCACTTCCTTTTAGCATGTACTGGCAATGCACCTTCTAAATATCTGAAGATAAGTTCTAATCTAAATATTTGAAGATTATATCTAAATACTTGAAGATAAGTTCTAATCTAACCATTTGAAGATATGTTCTAATCTAAATATTTGAAGATAAGTTCTAATCCAAATATTTGAAGATAAGTTCTAATCCAAATATTTGAAGATAAGTTCTAAATACTTGAAGATAAGTTCTAAATATTTGAAAATAAGTTCTAAATCTAATTCAAGCCGACACTAATCCAATTTAAACGGCTAATTGACCAAATCGTCAATCTTAATACTAATCAAATAATCTACAAAGCGCTCTCTACTAGTTTTACGTTAATCACTAACTACTATCCCTTACCATCTAACCTCTTTACCTCTCTCTCTCTTCGAACTTGAAAGTTAATCCTTAAATACAGGCCTTGATTTGAATAATTCGCGTCTACATCTTCAGAGGACAGTTTTTAATAGAATAATATTTAAAGAACCATTATCCCCCAAAAGGATTAGTAGGAAGTGCGCGAATAGACCCGTTAGAATTGAAAAATATGTTTTAAAAAATAAAAAAGTTTTTTTTTTCCTTTTTCTTTTTTTTTAATAGCATAAATTTTCCTGAATTTAAAATGAATTTCGTAATTCAGTCGTAAATACATCACTTTTATCGCAAATTAAATGTTTTTTAAAAACCATTATACACAAACACGTTTCATTGAATCAGAAAAAATATATATTTAGAACAGTTCAAAATTAATTACATTTGAAATGTATGGGTGATTTTATTTCTTATTTTATTAATAAACGAATTTATTCTCATTTACCTATGGGTTAAATTCATGTAAGCTACCTGAGAAATACAGCCACGTGTTATTCATTAAATTCATAACTGACACTAAACCTATACTTGTTGTTTAATTAGTCAAATTTCGGTAAAGTTCCAAATTTAATAACTGACTAAAGATGTTAACGTATTAAGATTATTCAAAAAGTTTTTCAAAGTTTAAAAATAATTCTTACATGATGCGTGCATATTTTTAAATCAAATCCATTTTGCTTACCTATGTGCAATATTACTGTTGAAGCACTTGAACTGATTGGCCGGAAATATATCATAACATTTATCATGTGACCATGACGTCACGTGAATTTATATGCTAATTTACTGGAAACACTTGAATGCATTTTAATGGACTATACCGTCACAAAAATTTAGATCATATTATTCATAACTTTATTTCTAAAAACACTTTATGGAAATATGCCAGGAGCTGCCGAAAACAACGTTTTCTTGTTGAATACATAACTGTAGTTTTGAACGCAATCGAGCGGAGATGCTGATATCATAAATTACAATACTTCCGGAAGTGATTTAGACATGTTTTAAGATATCCGTTGACTTATTTCACTGTCAATTAAAAGTTGGGGTCAATTAATCAATTAAATTAAATTAATTAAATTAAATCAATTAAATTAATTAAATTAATTAAATTAAATCAATTAAATCAATTAAATTAAATCAATTAAATCAATTAAATCAATTAAATTAATTAAATTAAATCAATTAAATTAATTAAATTAAAGTCAATTAATCACCAATACACCAATGGGGCGTATTGGCGAGGAAAAAAAAGTACAAATAAGTTAATTTTTCTCTGAAAGAACTAAATCAATTGCAAACAGTATACAGTTAATTTTATTACATTCCAAAGCTTTCTTAATAGTTTTTCTGATAGCCGTGCAAAGAAAATATTTCGGAAGGACTTATACGTCCGGGGCACATAACGCACCGGTTGAGCGAGACGGAAAAATACTTTGGTGGTATTTATGGGTTAACGGATTTAACTTGGTTTGACAATTTAGAATTTGAATTAAATTTAGATTTTAAATTTATTCAAATACAGCTTGAATATCTCATTGTTTTGTTAAGTTTTGAAATTATTTTGTTTTACTCTTGTTTTGCTTCTAAAAAGTAGAACCTGTAGTAAATTAGTTAAATGAAAATAAATATTCTAGTTTTTATTTCAATTAATATGATAATGACTTCTTACGAAATTTAGAGCAGCAATAATTATGGGTATTTAGTCTCATCGCATGCTTGAAATAACCACCAACGTTATCTATTTTAAAATATTATCAAAAATATTATTTTGTGACCAAAATTTATTTCGCAACCCTAATGGTGTGTTACTGCACTCCATTTAATTCCACAAAAGTTTACTAAAACATAAAGTAGAAGTTTTTGTATTTTTTTAAACGTTGCCAATATGCTTATTAACATCAATGTAAATTTCCCACGAACATTCCATTTACTTAAAACTAATTTTTTAATTTAATTTACATCATATATGAATTTTATAAAGAAAATAACCGTATTCTAAAGTTCTTCAACTAAAAAAAAGGAGAAACCATCACAATTGAATAAAATATAAAATCCGTAAAGAAACATGAAGGGTAGATTAAGTTTTTGCTGGAATCAGTTGAAAAGACTTAAATATTAAATAAGCAATCATGGAAGAAATGCTATTTTGTGAAAAAGTGAAATAAGTAAATATGAATAAATACTTATGAGGAGAGATGTATTTGAATTAAATGCTACAAAAATACTTCAAAATACTTCATTCTGACTATTTAAATTACTATAACAGCATTATATTGCACTTTTGTGACGTCATTTAAAAAAGTATTTTCTGTAACTAACAGGAATTCGAAATATATAAGGCAAGCACAATTTGCAACGTATAATTTAAACCAAACTTTTTCATTTAGTTAAACATGCATAGTCCTAAATTGGAGTAATATATTTTTGAATGAAATATATTCAGAGCGAAAGAGTTCAGTATATATATTTTGCAAATGAAGACGGCTGGGTGGCATGGTTGGCATGTGGCTGGCCTTCTGCACCTGAGGTTGCGGGTTCGGCCCCGGTTCAGGTTGACGGATTTTCATGATGCAGAAAGTCGACAGCGAACATGTTGCATAATCATGCCGCATGTAACAGACCCTTGAGTGCCTGTTTATCTTGGGTTGGGTATTCTCGGCAAAATTAAATCCTAAGTACGGTTTCACATCGCTCGAGCTCAGATGCCTCTCTCAGGGAGTAACCTGGCTTCAAAACTACCTGTGGTAGTTGGTATCAGCCTATATGGTGCCGCACTAATACGAGATACTAGCTCCTGGGGAATGTACTAGGTCTGCAATGGTAAAACATCAATCCGCAGCCTATTAGAAATAAAAATAAAAAAATATTGCAGATGAATAATGTGTATTGATAAAAAATTCTTCCATACATAACTGCAGATTAGCTATAAAGAGACCTCGCTTAATACCATATATAATAGTTATAACACCGTTATAGTTTCAAGTCTAAATATATTTTTACTGTGAATGAAAAATACGTAATAAAAATAAAATTAATAATAATTAAATCTCATAATCTACAAAGGTTGCAAGTTTTCTATAAAAAAATGAAAAAATATATCACACAGAAAATCATTTCATTAACTTTAGTTACTTGAACATTTTTAATACATAAATGAACTGTTGTTTTTCATAAAACTATCTCGGTACTCTAATTGCATTACAATAACTAATTGCATATGTTGCCAAGTTGTAAACCCTCAATATTTGGTTTTATTTCATTATAATAATAATTATAATGATTAATTTAATTATTAATTACACAAGTACAGTTATTTCCAGTAGAATTTTATGGAAAATAAATAAATTAATGATTTGCAATCAGTTTCGACAGTTAATTCTAAGTTAATTCCTTCGAGAATGTGATAACAATAATCGAAAGTTTACCATTATTATTTTTATTGTTGGATGTCCTTATGGAATTATTCATGTCAACATATATTGTCTACGTATAAGAGACTCAAAGTAGAACAATACACCATTATATCAAATAACGATAATATTTATTTTTCCTAACCACATATATGTGTATAATTGATTATATCTTCATAATTAAGCATTATATATATTGAGAAAATTACAGACAAGGAATAGTTAGAATTCCGCATAGTTTTCAGCAAGAATTAGTTCTAATTAAATGAGTTATATGAACTGAAATAAATATTTATATGCAAAATAAGTAGTTAAAGTACTGTTAGATTAAATAATCGCTTGGTTTCATTTCTCACCTAAAAGTTTTAACAGTAAACAACAAATTTCAAATTAAAGTATTTCAAGAAAATTAATTTCAAAATTCGCAGAAGATAATTAAATGTCATTCAAAAAGTTATGTTTCATATTCTTTATTTGCGTAAACTAACATAATTATATCAAAACCATTTCTAATAATATAATTACTTTTAATCTACTTCAGACGGTATTTATAAAATAACTATTTCAAGTAACAAGTTCTAATAAATGTATTACTCTTTTTCCTTAAAAATTCTATTAAGCACTTATCATTCAATTAAAAAAATGATTGAAAAAAATTAGCCGAGAATTGTCACACATGATTGATGAACTTAGTATGAAAAACGGAGCATATATTCATTTATCATATCTGTCTTTTAAGGTTTTTTTTTAATTGAATGATAAGTGCTTAATAGAATTTTTAAGGAAAAAGAGTAATACATTTATTAGAACTTGTTACTTGAAATAGTTATTTTATAAATACCGTCTGAAGTAGATTAAAAGTAATTATATTATTAGAAATGGTTTTGATATAATTATGTTTGTTTTTTTGGCATTAACGAATGAGTGATATATTACTGAGTTTTACACGGTAAGAACATGAAGGTGTTTTTTCTCTTTCGATAAGCGCAGTGTGGAAAAATTTATTTCAATTTTTATTTACTTTAGTTATTTTACCTCTGATGAGAGATAATTATTTCCGTAATTATTTTATATATCTAATTTATTTCACTTTCAAATCATTTTAGAATTTTTAATAACCTTAGATGTTAATATTGTGTTAATATCTTATTTATACTGTTACGAATTTTGTGTAAATAGTGTAAATAATTGTGTTTAATGCATTTATATTACTCTATGTTATGTTTATTTCATGTTAAAATTGTACCATTCACAAGCAATGCCGACCCTTACGTTATAATGGCGATCCAATGAGAACTTGGCGAAATCTTGGCGGTAGAGCCAAGTTGGCATCATTTTTGGCNNNNTTGGCGGCCAATTTGGCGACTTTGGCGACCAATTTGGTGATTTTGGCGTCATTGGCGACCATGTTGGCGAGTTCGGAACCCTCGGGAATCTTCTAGAAAGTAGTAGATCTCTCCACTAGTGTCACGTTCAATGACATGAGCTGTTATATTTCTGGAAATTTCTGTCGCGCCTATAAAGGAGATGCTCGCCGGGACGGCGAGGAGTCTGGATTAAACCAGCGAATAGTGAGGATTGTTTTGATTAGCTCGGCTGTGTTTGTGAATAATCTTTACTTACGTGTAATTTTAAACACTGTTATTGTGTTTGATTGCTGTTGAAGGTGTGAAGACCTTTGGATATTTACTCTGTGAATATCGCTGCTGAATCCTGTATTTAAGGGATTGGATTTTTGATAATAAATTCTCATCGCTTTTAAAGAATTGTTTATTTTCTTTGTGATTGTTTTGCATAAAATTTCCGAACCCTCGGATCTACTTAACAATACAATTAGTGTAAACTTTGATAGTTTATGTCGTTTAAATACTTGAAAAGGTTGAAATCATTAAAATATTCATAATACATAATAAAATAGTTATTATGTAATTGTTAATATAAAGAGCAGACTACCTCGCAAGATTCACACTCTGACCTGTTTTCTGTGTCAACGTCGTTTGAGAACGAGCAATTATGTGAGTCACGTAAATAGAGCAATGACGAGTATACTCGTCAAACACAGGGGAAATGTCGTTGCTAAAACGCTGAATAAAAAAGAAGGAATTTTATAAAATTGCCTTTTTTATAACTCATTTACTTCCTTCTTTGCTTATGATGGGAGGCTAGAAATTGTCCCTGGCTTTAGAAATGGTCCCTTGTTTTCTAAAAAAATTTATACGAGTCCCCCCTTGACCGGATGTGGTGAAATTCCTTCGGTGGGGAGTGTCAACGAATTCCCGCGCTGAGTTCAGTGAAACATCAATTTCATGACTTGTAAAATTGCGCGGTGGGGATTGTCCAATCAGACGCGCAATTCAAAGGACAGTAAATAGTCCGGCTCCAGGATTTTGGCGTGATGGGGTTCATAATAAAATGGAACGCACCCGAATTTTCAGGAGAGGCTCTCTCCCAAAATTCCAGCACTCAGACGTAACTAAGCGAATTCGCCACCCCAACCGGGACTGCCCTGAGCCACCATGCACTCCTCCCTTCAAAACTAAGTTTTCTTTCATTATTTTTTTGTAAACCTAATCCTCACTTATGTATCAATAAATTTAACTGTATCTAAACGAAATGAGCAATTAATTAATCGAGATAATTTTCTTTATTAACATTGGCCATGATGCGATTTACGAATACCGAACCTGGGTTACTTAAATTAATAATTTACTATGGCCTCGCATCACTTACAAAATATTTGATACACTAAGGAAGTTCTGGAGTGGTGCTGTTGGGTTGATCCCAATCCTCTTACCAGGAAGCATCCTTGTCTTTCCAAAAAAAAAAAAAAAATACTGTTATTTTAACAGTTTTTTTTACTGTTTTTTTTATTGTTAATTATTTTTTACTGTTTTTTTTAAATACTGTTATTTTATTGTTAAATTTAACTTTTATTGGGCCCTTGCTCTAATGTCAGCACGTGGCTCTAACATCAGCAATTGGCATTTACACCAAACGAGATCTAGGTTACTTCGAGCCAGTAGCTGTCAAAGGGTTCGGCGATTGGTCCGCGCCACACATTTGTCTATGGCTGATCATACCTGAAGAAAACTATTATAAATGAACCTGAGGTATTAAGTTGATAATGTGTGTACAGCCCCAATTATGGCAGACAAAGACATTTTGGAGTTTGTTCAAAATGTTGATGCAGATTTTGACGACAGAAATGAAATGAAGAATGCAGCTTCTGTTCCCACGTCATCCGAAATGAGGAACATCATGAAAAGTATGTTCAGTTATTTAGACACACATTCCAATGGTAGAGTGAATAACACAATGGTCGACATCGAACAATTTGTTGACAATTTGATGCTAAAAAAGGCTATGCAAGGAAAAATATCAGATTATTTTCTAAAATCTCAATATAAATGTTTATTTTTTCAAAAACTTGAAATGTTTTCTATTAAATTTCATTAAGTTCTTGTGTATGAATGTTTTTGTTTCATTGATTTTTATTAAATGCATTCTTATATACACATCTATGTGTAAATAAAATATACTGTAATAAACTTACTTTTGTTGAATATATGGGTTTATTTTGCAATATCGCTTAACACGAAAAGTACTTCAGTCTCCTCAATTTCGTATTCAAAGATTTTAACTGTATCTATAACTTGAAACTTTGAAAAAGGTTTGCATGTTACAATGTTTTTTTTAATGTATTTCTTTGGCATGATACTTAGCAGATAGCGATCGTCTCGGAACTTCAGAATCGGTTTTGCAACATTGTTAATAATCTTTGCGACACCAATTTTATTAGATGCTTCGTATCACTTTTCTCAAAGCATTCCTCTTGTTATCTATCATCTATTATTTATTCTGTTTCTTCTACCTATACGTATACTATACTATATATTGTGTGTGTTCATAAGGATATATAAAGGGCTTTAAGAATGACGGATAGTTCTAGCAATCTTCGAATTCTGTAATAACATGGCTAATAGAAATAGCGTTGTTTGATTAATTTAAATTTACGTTTCACTCTGAGGCAACACAAGGGATGTGTGACGTTTGAGATAAATAACGGTAGCGTGAAATTGATCAGTTTAAACATTTAGTTTATTTACGTCACAGCTATTATTTACATATTATAAATTAAAGTTATTAAACTTATTAAAATATTATTAGAGTTCAAATGATGTGGTTTGTGAGAGAGGAGTCTTTTCGGGGTCTGCTTAGTTCGAAGGTTCAAATCATCTCTGGTTCTCCCTCTCTCTCTTCTTTCTCCTCGGGGATCAGGGCCCGGTGCATTTTTAGCATTTAGTCACATCCTACTAGTGGCGGGAAAAGGGTCTCTCATGATGTCAAAAGGTTTCGGGGAAGATCCAAAACGGGGCCATGTAATAATTTTAAAGTGCAGGTGCAAATGCACGTGTGGTGATCCACAAAGACGCCGATTAGCATCTGTGTGGCGGGAAATTCCCAGTTACATCACAGTTCTTGGTTCCCACGCCAAGAATCGTCGCAGATGATGGTGAGAATAAGAATTTGATTGATTTTACAAAAAGGAGCACGAGGTCTATTGGCAATGGACCTCGTAATTTTCAACTTCGGTCAAGTGAAGAGGTTAGAATCTAAGCTAGAATCACCTTCCCTAATTACCACACCAAACCAATCGGATGACATTAAGCATTGACACATTTAATGTGCAGCAGGCACCTCTATACGTTTGGTTCTCAGTAGCACCAGGACTCGACCCCGCTACATGCCGACCATGAATTTGTGACCATAAGCACTAAACTACCACTGCATGGCTAAAGATGAAAGACAAAGACAGTGATCCTAAGCGCAGCCAGGAAGGATAATTATGACGGAATTCACAATTTTGAATCATGTTCAAGTGACAAGGATGATACCTTAGTTGGAACCCTCTGTTCACTTTAAAGGGAGGACTTTGAACCTCGATAAATTTAAAGTGCATTAACTCCTTTTAAATAAGAATCTTCAATGGGGTGAGTAGATCAACGATTAGACAACGCTGGCCACAAGTTCGTGACCATGACCACTCCCGCTACTCAACAGCAATAGAGATAGTTTATGTATAGTATATTGGTCGAGGAGCTTAAGAATAAAGTTTCACATTACACAATTATTTATTTTTTTTGGCAGAAATGACCGTTTAACTGTATTCAATGATATCATTAATACCTTTCTCGTAGGATATATAATAACATGGACAAAAATTGTATTTCTCCGAATATGTTACAAATTTTAAACGGATTAAAATGCTTATACATTTAATTTTTAGACATCATGTAATCCTCCTATATATTGATGTAAATTTAATCACTTTATTATAACCAATAGGATTCTCTAATTTCCAATCATGTCATGGGTAAAATACATTTACATGCGTTTAAATTTGGTAAATATGGTATTAAAATTGTTATACTTACATTTTTTTTTTTTTACAATATAGTTTTTTTATATATATATTTGTGTATGTTATTTAATATTTTCCTCGATGCAATGCTCTATATGTGTGTATTTATACATTGTCTGTGTATAAATATATAAAATCCATAAGGCTAGGATAGTATTCAAGAAAGAAATAGACAGTCAGGATCATTTGAATAAAAGATAATTAATAGATGAGAGAGCACTAGTAAAAAAATATTATGATTAATCAGACTAGTACAGTTATTTTTTTTTTCAAAACTTTTCATCATATTTTGCAGAAAATTTAATATGCTTTGAATAAGTTTTAAACAAGGATTATTATTTGTAAAGTTATGTGATTGAATACATTTTATGGCTAGTTATCTTTTAAAAGTAAATGTTGTGCTCAACGCGCCTACACGTTGTATCACACAAAACTGTATAATGTAGCTTTATGTATGAATTACATTTAAAAAATACAGTAATAACTCAACTTAAGGTATCCGACTACGTTCGGAACCGTAATTATAAAAAAGCGCATAAATTGATAATTTTCATGATATTTAGTGTCCCTTAGATTAGAACACATGTATAAAATTGTTTTAAGGACCTTTTGACAAAAAAAAATTATTTAAATACAATATTTCGGCAAAAAATTAACTTAGAATCACATTTTTTCAAAATGTTCTCCTTTTGTGAAAAATGCTTCTATTATAATAATATTTTGCCTGTATATAGCTCAGACCTCTGTATAGAGGCTCAACTATGATTTTTGAAAAATACACATTATTCTCAGAGTTACAACCCATTAAAATAATTATCGGCGTTGTTTTTCCTTAAAATGTCTCTCCTTTTGTCGTAAAACATGGATAAACCCACTTCTAAGTTATATATTTCAAAAATTCTAGTTGAGCCTCTGTACAGTGGTCTGAGCAATATACAGGCAAAATATTATTATAATAGAAGTATTTTTTCGCAAAAGGAGAATATTTTGAAAAAGGGGGTAATTCTATGTTCATTTTTTGTCAAAACATTGTACTTAAATAATTTTTTATGGTAATATTATTCTTAAAACAATTTTATATACGTTTTCTAATCTAAGTGACACTGAATATCATAAATATTATCCATTTATACACTTTTACAAAATCACGGTTCCGAACGTAGTCGGATACCTTAAGCGAATTTGGAGTTACAAAATTTTCTAATCTCATTGATTCGTCTTTTTTTTTTTTTTTTAATTACTGATATTCAGGCTGAATGAGTGCCAGAGCCTGATGAAATTGGTAATTTGATTGAAGAAGTTGTCGATTTTGCCAGGCAAATAAATATAGAAGGGGTTAGTGATGACGTTCACACACACACACAAGAACTGCTGGGTGCCCACAATCAGAAACTGACAAGTTAATGAGCTCACAGAAATGCATGAACAAGAGCCAGATATTGAAGAGTCTACATCCAATTCAATCAAAAGATCGAATGACGGTTGGAAAACTGACAAAACCTCTTAGTCAAATTAAAAAAGGGTTGCAAATTTTAGAAAATAGTACTCCAACGCGTAGAGAGTATCTTTTCTACAAAATTATTAGTATGCTACGCGATCAAGTTTTGTGGGAGAAAAAAAAATTTTTTGACTGCAGACTACTTGTTAGATTTTATGAAACCTTCTACATAAAAATAACTTTGGTTGGTTATTTTGTACTTGTATTATCTAAAATTTTATTAAACATTTTTTTTTCCAAATTATTATTGTCTTTCGTCTTCTGCACCCAACTAAAAATAATTTATTTGTATTTACATTAGAAATCATACCCCGACTTACGCCGTTATTACTCGGTCAAACCTATTACGTAAGTTCGAGGTGTTACTGTATATGCAAACATAAGTGTCAAAGACACTGTTTTTTTTCTTTTTTGGTTTGTTTGTATTGTGCAATTTTAAAAAAAATAATTTAATGAAAGCAGAAAAATCCAAAACGAATTTTCAGCATTTTTCATTATATAAACATAAGCATTATTATATATAATGCATTATTATATATATATAAATATATAAGCATATTACACCCAAATTAGTCATTTTAAATTGTACTAAGATATTTATAATTTACTGTATGTACCCACATAAAGTTGTAATCCGTATGCTAGATATAAGCATGCTTAAATTACAAATATACATTTAAAGTTTTCTCTTAAATAAATATCCCCTCGCCTATCCTTTTAAAAATATTTTCTTCGGATAATTAACCAGAATTTACTCGTTGCCAAAAAAGAGCTGGATATTTAATATAATCACATTTTTCTTTGAAAATTAAACAATTTGCTTAAGTACCTAAAGCAAACAGCTTCAAACTAAGCTATTAAATAAAGTGGCACTTTATTAATAGGCATCATGAGATAGAAACGTTAACGGCATAATTAGATTTTTCTCAGAGAGGATATTTTTAAAAAAGGAACTATTTGGTTAATTAATTCACGCAAATCACAGAGCAAACAAAGTTGCAAAAACATTTTGTGCAGATATTTGTAAGCTCCACTAAAATATCATTCATTTTCAACATGACAGTATTTGTATTACTATAAATAGTTTCTTTTAAAAATGCAGCATCTCAATTAGTAGATTAAAATAAACCAATATAATTGAACACTACACAAATTATAGTTTGATTACAAATTTAACGATTTTTTTGGAATTTGTGCGCATGCATCAACGGGGTTTTTTAAAATTCCAGAAAAGGAACTAAAACAGAAAATTTCATTATTTTGATTTAGACAAAATAGTATTGTAACCAAATATATATATATATAGAGAACGAGAGAGAGAGAGATAGAGCTTTTTTTTTCAATTCCTAAAATTAGCTCACATTCTATATATATATATTTCTTTATTTATCCTGGTGGAATTTTCAATCGTTAATAAAACACATTTTAAAGCGCCCAATTGAGTTGAAATTTTATATGCATGATTATTTTGGATGACAATACAGTAATTTAATAATAATTAATAAAAATTAATAGATTAAAACTAATTATGTAAAGAATTAAAAATACAGTCACGTTGGCATCATTTGAGGAGACTTGTGTCAAAACTTAAAAAGCGTTTTTTCTCACGTTTTAAAGCATTCAGTTGAACTGAAATTTTTTTACAGCATTGTTTTGGATGACAATACGATACTTTAATGATAATTAATAAAAATTTACTAACACTTAAAGTTGTGATTCTGTCATATGTATATACATATTTATATTAATTGTAACTATTTATTAAAAAGTAGCTAAAATTAAAAAAAATTGTTGATCTAATTAGGAACTGATTCAAAAACATTTTTTTTTTTTATATTACTTGTTTTCTACAACAGTGTTGAAATTATTTACATTCATGTTTTTTCAACAATAGCAACATAATAAATTTTATTTCGGTATTGTTTGAGCGAATATTGTTTAAAAATTAATATTATTAGGTTTAAAAACTTTATATGATATCAATAAAAATACGCCGTTAATATATGTTGTCTTAAAGTGTACGCTTTTAGATTTTTTCGGAGTGGACCTATGTGGAGAAAAAAAAAGAGAGATATTAACTATCAAAACTGTCTGAAGAAATACACTAATGACTTTTATACACTTGACACTCGATTTATCATTTTTACGCTCTATAAGTTATTTGGGATTTAAGAAAGATACATTAATATTGTTTATATTTTAACCCAGGGTAAGTTATATTTATTAATCTCATCTGCCTTCCTATTTGTCTTTAATGACAAAAAACGGAAAAGACATCAAAACTTTGACATAAATATAAGAAAAAGGAAACATTTATACAGAATTCAGAAATTGACACGATTGAACGGAATATGAATTTTTTTGAAACTGAAGCATTGAATGTATATTATGAATAATTAAGTTTATCATATTCTATAAATTAGAAAAATAGTATATTTATTATTTAACTGACTAAAACCGAAAGAGCAACGAATATATTTCAAACTTCTTTATGTTATATATAAATCTACTACATATGCATGTAGATTTCAAACTCAATTCTTTTTTTTTTAATTTTAAATATGCATGATAGTGTTCTTTCTATAGATATGATCTAACTTTCTGACTTTAAAGCTACTAGTCGCAGTCAATTAATTATTTGTATATTTCTAAATGAAAGTGATACTAACATTTTGAAAAATTTATCTTTGTGTTTTTTTTTTTTTAATTATGTTTAAAAAAATTTAATGAGAGATTTATAATTTTAATAGAATATATATTTGCAGTTGATCAAGTTTTACATGAAAATAAACAACACCGTGGCAAAAACAGTGAATAATATACCAAAGATTATATAAATCATTTGTCATAAAAGCTACTTCCGAACTTTTAATATTTACTATATATAAAATGATTTTCCTTAAGTATTTGAATTATTTTCGACTTTGATAGAAATAAATTGTATTTTTTTTCTGAAAAGATATATTAATGAACTTATACATCAGCTTCGCAAAAGCCATAAAAAATCATTTTTATTTTTAATTAATAGTTATATCAGTTTCAGTATTTGTAAGCATAAATCAAAATATTTCGATATAAATTGAAAATAAAATTTACAGAAAGTTCTGGCAGTATTAAAAGTTAGAACTATTTTATGTTTATTATTTTATTGGTCATTATATACATATTTAAACAAAGAATAAAATATTCATAAGTACTTTGAAGAATAATTTAATTTGAAATACTGTGTCATATTTAGAGATACGAAACGTACGTAACGATAGTGTCTGTAGAAAACACAGATAAAAAACATACAAATCCACAGATTGATTCATATTGCTCTACAATTTCAGCATTGGGGGTTTCATCATCATCTTATCACTGTTTAAGATAAAACAAGTAATATAAAATCAATTTTTTAAGTCATTTCCTACTTAGGTCATTAAAGAAAAATTTTATTTTAGTTACTTTTAATATAAAGTTTTAGTTACAATTAATATAAATATGTATATTTATATGACAGAATTACAATAATAAGTGCCAAAATAAAGAAAAAGCGATTTTCCTTGCAATTTTCCGTTTTCCTTTCTGTATATGGTGTTGGACTAATTTTTGTTTGTTACTATTTATTCATTAATTAACACCTTAACTATCGAGAAAAAGTTACGAAATTCACCCCCCCCCAGTGCAACCGTTTTTCCCCCACATGCTCACGTTGTTACGTGATTTATTGGGGGGGGGCGGATTTTTCCAACAAAAAATTGCTTACTTTCACTTTAAAAAAGAAGAAAAAAAAAACAGAGAATAAAATAATAAAATGAAAATAAAAAAAAAAATTATACTCTAGAGTTATTATATAATAAAAAATAATTTATAACTTATCTGTTCTGTAATATATCCTAAAACATAGTAGAACACATAAGCCAGTATCATATTCAGTGCATTCATACAAAAATTAAAAAGCTCCTATTAAACACGGTAAGTGAAAATGACAGCAAATGAAGAATAAAAAAGAGCACACTCAAACGAAAAAACAAGAAAAATTCCTTAACTATGAATTTCATTGTTCCTGGAATATTCTCTATCAAATTCCTTCCTCACCTCTTCTCCGAAATAAGTAAATTCTTTAGAAGCACTGTCAATGGCATTTTATTGCATACCAAAGACAAGGGATTAGTTTTAAACAGAGCAGCACAGTACATAAAATTCTCCTTTCGAAGGACGAGTTTACACGTCTGGGGCACTAGAGGCACCAGCTCAGCAGGACGAGTATACACGCCAGTGGGACTTAAGGGGTTAAATTAAATTATTCTAAGAAAAATATAGTAAAAAAGATATCACATTCTCAGAAATTAAGCCATCCCAGGTGGGATTCCAACCCACGGCTTTTGGAAAAGAAATTCAACGCACACAATTCTACAATCGCAGAAAGAACGATTTAATGGATATTTTAATCTTGATTTTTGTTCTATTAGACACAAAGAATTATTGTTTTAGGTACTAATAAATTATCGTATCTGATCACTTTTCAAATTAAAGTAGTAAGACAAGTGTTACTTCTTGATAAAGATTTATGATATTCGAACTATTCATTTATTTAATCAATCTGAGACGATTAGCATATAATAGATTTTAGACTCACAAACAGAAAGCAGAAAATAAGGCAAAGTATTAAAATTAAAGTATTTGATTTATAATACTAACATTATTTAACATTAAAATAATTCAATCAAACAGACTATTTTGAATAAGAAATATTTAAGTTAATCAATTATCTAAATATTTCGTTTCCTCTTATTTTATTCGCTCTCTCTACTCGAGCAATAAAAAAAAAAGATTTACTCCAATTGTTAAACAATTTTTTAAGACATTCTTCAAACTTTCTTTTTATTTGTTCATATAAAGCAGCAGAAATAAATTTAAAACAATAAAATTTAGTTTAAAAAGAGGCAAAGTGTTTTAATCAATGTAAAACGTGAAAAATAATTTATAGTAAATTTAAATCAACGTATTATAGGATAATCAAAAGAAAAAAAAAGCTATTTACCTCTCTTAACACAATTGAACTAACAGTGGTACAAGTGTAGAATTAATTGATTACACACACAAACACATACCCACACATACGAGGTGTGACACAAAAAAAGAGACGAGTCCAATAAATATCATTTTACTTACATAATCAGTTCTCCGTGACAGTATTACCTTCAAAGTAGTTTCCTTCAGCATTCACACGCTTCTGCATTCGGTGACCTTGCTGGTAGCAGTTCCAGAAAGAGGTGTTTGGAATGTTCTTCAGGAGATAATCCGTTTTTGTTTGAACCTCTTCAACTGAGCTAAAATGGGTTTCTTTTAAGCAAGATTCAATTTAGGAAATAAATAATTCTAGTTTAAAAAAGAAACTAAAAACACGCTTTTATAGTGAATCGAACTAAAAAGTAAAAAAAAAAATAAAATAATAATAATTCTTAATATAAGAATAAAATGATTAACGAAAAAATTAGTGTTATTGGGATAAAAGCGTAGCATGCTCTATATTAATTGTTATAATTTCTTACTAGTTCTATTCCGACATGCTGAGTTAGTGTAAAAATGTAGTACAAAGCACACCCCACGCACTTACCTCAATGATATTACTTTTCTCGTTAATCATTTTATTCTTATATTAAGAATTATTTTTTTACTTTTGAGTCCGATTCATTATAAAAGCATGTTTTTTAGTTTTTTTTTCTTTTCTTTTTTTTAACTATAATTTATTTTTCAATTCTTAGTTCGATCTACAAAAAAAGCTAGTTTTTTTGATTTTCTAAGCTATTATTTATTCTTTGTTGAATTTATCCTTGAGTTTGATATTTGGAGCCAGAATTATATGGCTGCTGAAATTAGTCTTGCTCTTCAATTGATATTAATTAATGTGCCTGAAGGGTATTTATTCTCTCCATTTATGGGGCCTCGGATGTGAGTTCCATATCGTTAAATTTTAAAGATTCTGTCTCTCTAGATACAGGTCTAACTAATAAAAGTTTGTTAAGAAGAAATATAAATGTCAATCGCATTATCACCTTTTAAACGTATTGCTATAATGTTAATTCGTATCATCCTTCTAAACTTATTGCTTTATCAAAATAAGAAAAATATTTAGCAGTTAGAACATAAATTTATCTTCTTTTAAACGTATTGCCATAATGTTAATTCGTATATCATCACTTCTCCACTTATTGCCTTGTAAAAATAAGAATTATTTAGCAGTTAGAACATAAATTATTTTTATTCACATGCATGAGTTCTTTTTTATTTTTCCTTTCTCACATAAAGAACACTTTTTTTTTTTGCTTTATTTGTATGAATATAGCAAGCGTTTTCATTTTTAAAGTAGCACTTTTTTAAGGGATAGGGTCTTTTAGTCGCCATACCTGAAATTAGTCTCAAATTTGGAAATGGTATATGCAATTAGTTGCCAAATCTGGAAACAATATAATGAATTAGTCGCCAAAACTCGAAATCCTTAAAATCGTTATTTCTGACGATTTTGATCAGGACAACGGAACAAATGTTTGAAATTATTGTATTGTCATCGGTTCTTGACAAGTGTGAAAAATTTCGAATTAATCTGACTTTTTAAAGTGGGTAAAAATAGAGTCCAAGATTGCATTACATGCAAGTGAAACTTATAAAAGCGTGTTTAAAAAAAGTCGGATGAGGACAAATCAGGTGAACAAAGGGGCTGCTCTATCACAGTAATGTTTTTGCTGGTCAGCAACTGCTCAACAAATAGGGCCGTGTGAGCGGGCGTGTTTTCTTGGTGCATCAGCCATTCATCACTCTCCAATTCTTGATTTTTTTTCTAATACTTAAACGAAGTCATTTTAGTACTTCAATGTAGTTGTGTTGGTTAACAGTCTGACTACCTATTAGAGTGGGAACCCACTCATATCGCAAATTTTTGCATTGTTTTGGTCTGTAATCGTTTACCTTGGGCGCCCAGCACGGTCATCATCTTCCACACTGTCACTTCCCCCTGAAAACAGCTTATTCCATTCAAACACATGTGCATGATGCAAAGTTTCATCTCCATAAACCCAATTAATATTTTAAATCTTTTCGTAGCTGATTTCTTAAATTTCACAAGAAACTTGGAGTTGATTCGACATTAATAATAGCTGCACATGATGCAATGTTTTTACAATATTTCTAAATTTAAAACAAGTGCTGCCATCTTGATACATTACTCGTTTGCATAAATGAATTGAAAATTAGAAAAAAAATAACACAGCAAAGTAAGAAATAAAAATATTATTTTCTTACTATGATACAGATTTCAAAAAAACCTTAAACTTTAAACGAAACCTTCTTTAAATAAATATGCTTCGTATGTAATGTATTATATATTTAATTTTAAGTGAGCACTTCATGTATAATTATACGCACTCCAACTCGCACTCGCGATTATCTGTAAAGCGAAATTTCAACCAATTTTAATAAATTATCAATAAAGGTTTGATAAAAGATAAAAATGTTTTTTCATAAATGTTTTATGTTGTTAATTGTTTTAAAAATGTATACTTGGTATTAGGATATTAGGAGGTCAAGTGTTTCGATAAATTCAAATTCATCCTTTTTAATACTTCACTTAAAAATTAAATTGACATTTTGCCAGATTTTCTTCACTGAAAATTTATACATCAAAAAACCAAACCATCTATACTTGCCTCAAAATGTCTGCGTACAGGCAATCATTTTACGTGTTTATACTATAATTATTGTTCAAATCTCGCTTCAGAAAAACAACATACCTCTCTTAGGGACTCTTCGGACTTTCCTTATTCAAACAACAACAAAATCCACTTTAACATGAAAAAACAAGAATAATCACTTACCACTCCGCCAATAGTTTGCGTACACTTACAAAAATAGAGCTTTTAAAAAGACTTTTTATTATTAGATAATTACCCTAAGTCGTGTTTCTATGTAATTATAAGCTTCTGTGACGATTTATTTGGAATTTGAGATTCGAATGCTTCTGCGATTCCATGGTAGGTAACGGAAAAATAATCGATGCATTACTGAAAGAAAGATATTGATAGATCTTTAAAATAGGGGAAATATTTTAAATCAGGCCACCCACCTGCAGTGTCACCTCAAGAATCTTGTTTTGTACTACGCTTTACAAAAATAAATCCAAGACTATAAGCTTCACAAATAACTAAAAGTCTTGCTGAGATATTCCAAAAAAATTTCCCCAATTTACTTTTTACTTTAACCACAATTTGGAGAGAACAGGAAAACGAAATATCATGGCCGAGTTGTACTCAAGAAGCCGTTCATCACTCAAGTGAAAAGAGCTAAGAGAGAATAACTTTTTGCGAAAAAAAAATCCATCTAAATAAGACACATAATTATTCGAAAAATGTAATATATTCTATTGAAAATGATTCTTGTATTTTCGGCTTCAAATAAGACAAAAATATACCTGTAAAAATTCCTATTCGACTTTCAAAAATGGAGGAGGAGGCTTAATGGTTTGGGGGGGGGATACGAAGCCTTTTGGTATATAAACTTGACTTTATTGAATTAAGAAGATACAAAATTGATTACTATAGTTTATTGAAGTAAAATATCAGGGCAAGTGTCGAGAAACTTACGGTGAGTGGTGAGTTTTACTTTCAGCATGACAAAGATTTTAAGCAAATGGCTTACATCTTGAAATCATAGCTGTTGTACCATGTCCCAAACCGATTCCGTAAGCCACCCTAGTCCCAAGACCTAAGCACAGTAGAGCCATTGTGGGATTTCCTCGAATGGATAATCAGGGATCAAGTTACAAAGTATTGATTTTTAGTTACAATCCATTATCGTAAAGGTTTTTTCCAGTGTACGCAGACTTTTGATTCGCGCAATTTGTGTCTTTCTCCAGTTATAAGTATATGCATTATTTTATGTAATAATAAGAGGGATTGTTGCGTATACTGTTTGAATTTACGACATTAAAGGTATCACAATAAAGAGTTGTATTGATTAAAAAAGACCTCATTTAATTAGCGATTTTTGAATGAATATGATAGATGATCATCTGAACGCAGACTTTTGGAAGCAAATGTATATTAAACAAGAAATACTAATAGAAAATATATTTTGAGAATTAATTTCATTTTTCGTTATGATAGTGAGGCAAAAACAAAAGAGCTTGAAATTTCTGAAACAATATTCTAAGGGAGACATAACTTGGTATTTAATAACTTATGGTAAACTACCCACCATCCACATATTATAATAATAAGGTGACCAACCGTCCTCCTTTAGGGAGGACAGTCCTCCTTTTGTAGGTTCTGTCCTTCCTCAAAAAGTGTCCTCCTTTTCAAGATAAAATCGATTTTTTAATCTCTGTAATCAGAGATGAACCAAACATATTTCCAAGATGTCGAAGACTGGTCTGAAACAAATATTGCAGGAAATAACAGTTTTTAATGGTGTTTTTTGACTTCATCGCGAATAAAGTGAGAAAATATAGAAAATTGTGTTGAGTTTTTATCGAAATAAATGCCTGCTATTAAAATCGATGACAATGGTCTGTTTGAAGAAGAAAGGCGAATGAATGCATATTTAAATTCTAATAAATTAGAACAATTGGAAAATCAACATGCTGAAATTGATAAAAGATGGGTGAAAATACTTAAAACATTTCAAAAATGAACACCATATAAAAATTGAATTATTCTTGTTGAATTTACGTTGTTTTGCCCTGGAACTAATGCAGCAGTTGAAAGAGTTTTTTCAGTTGGTAATGATTTTTGGACAAGTGAGAAATCAAGATTGAATGGTTATATATTAGCTATAAAACAATTGGAATACCGTAAAATTCAGTATGAAGGATATTTTTTGCTCCGAAATTTCCAATATATTAGA
>BMAV01002565.1:23563-107209 GCA_019973955.1 Trichonephila inaurata madagascariensis | reverse complement strand
TTCAATTGCTTTAGATCCCATGTTTATGAATGTCACGTCCTGTTAAATTTCTTGTTATGGACTCAGCATGCTAGACATAAATTTTTGAAGTTGGAGTTTATAGGAACTGTGCTTTGGACATGACTGGTAACATAGTTATAGAGTAGAAGTATTGGAATTTTAAAACTTCATAAGTTAAAAGTAACTTAAGAATCTTATATTTTATCACTACTGTATTAGTAATAAATGTAAGCTTAAGCTCTAAGAATTTTTAAATTACAAGCGATAAAAAATGATATAAACATTTATATTTTGTTCTTCCTTTTTATTTTGAAAAAAAAAAAAATCCAAATCTTTTTAAACTGTATATATAATTTTCTTAGAATACCGTGTGCAAAACAAAATCATGTAAAAAATGCATTCGATATTTAAAGATATACTTCAGAACTTTAAAAATCATGTAAGATAAAAAAAAATTCTAAATATTTTCCCAAAAAAACCGAGCAAAAAAGTAACAATGAAACCCATGTTACATATTTATGCAACAAAAACAATTCAATTTAATAAAAAAAATAATTAAAATTAGTGTACAGGGAAAAGTCAGTCTATAAGTACATACAACATATGAAAATACATGCTTTTTGAGATCGACTTGCAAAAACTAAGTGAAAGACATGAGAAACAGATATCTTACTAATTAAATAAATTAAACAGCATTTGATCATTGTATTATTATTATTATACTATGTATGTTTGTATACATGAAAAACAATGAAAGCAATAATAATACATCAGTCTGTTTTAAATTTTCTCTCCAGCAAATGTTTGTAATGAATCCAAATCTAATATAAAGATATATATTTTTATATGCTGCCCGCGGGATTGTAAAGTTCTTCCGAAGTGGCCCGCGACGTCATTTGTGTTGGCCACCCTTGAAGTAGACCAAGTCACTCTTACACGTGTGGGCATAAGCCGACCCTCTCTTTTTATTACACTGCGAAAATTAGAATTAAAAGTAAAATAGAAGAGATTCGTGTGAGAACAAAAATTCGTGTAAAAAAGTATATTGGTGAACTGTGTTATTTCAAAATCGTGTAAAAACAGACCGTGTAAAAAAAACAAGTTTGGTTTACTTCGAATTGAATACTTTTTCAACCAATCTGTTTCAATTATCTAGAGCAGCGATACTCAACCTGCAACCCGCGAGCCGCATGTGACCCGCCGAGTCTTTTTATGTGGCCCATTAATGTCCTATTGCTCTGAGAAATTCACTTATTTAAGAATATTGCATAAAAAAATTGGTGAGAAATTCTTTGTCAAGAAATCAGATAAATCAATTTTGCATTTTGCTGTCGGTGTCGCACGGGTACGAATTGATATTCTTTTTCTATTTGGAACAGTTATGGTTAGTGCTAACAGACAACAATGGAATGAAAGGTGGGTGGAATTAATTTTTAACTATCTTTCATATCTTGCAAGCGAAAAATATTCGAAGAAAATATATCGTTTCAAGACCATTGGGAAGTTGACTATTTTGTAGTGAAAAACAAACATCGATCAGTAATAGTTTGATTTTTCATGAAAGTGTTGTATTCAAAAAATAACAATAAGCAGGGATCATTCAATGACACTTTTCCTCGAAGATCTCTTTCAAAAGATGATAAATGTGCTTTTTCTTGAATAATCCTTGCAACAGCAACTAAATGTTTTGTCAGTGAAAAATTGACAGTGGTAAAAAATACTTCCAATAAATTTTGTTATATTATTGGTAATCATATGAAACCAGTTGCTGATGCATAAATTGTGAAGGAGTGTTTTGTAAATGCTTCTAATTCAGTGTTAGAAAAAAAATAAAAAACATGAAAAATAATAATTAAAAAGAGCAAAACAGGAATTATAATATTATGATAAATTTTCCACATTTTAAATTCCCAATGTTATTTTGAACTTAAAGCCTTCCCCCCCTCCCCCCATTTATCCTTATGCTGCTGCCCGCGTGAAATAACTAACGTATGTATGCAGCCCAGCAGAAAAAAAGATCGAGTACCTCTGATCTAGAGGATTAACAAATTATAGTACATTTTTAGATTATATTAGTACTAACTTATACAATATATACAATATTATTGTATACTTTATGTACAATGTTATATAATCTAAAGTAATTAGCCTCAAATTTTTTTAAAAAATTTGGAAAACTGACATAAAAAAGGAGTAATTAATATATTTTAATAATATAAAATAATTTTATGTCAATATAGTACTTTGTAGTCATCATCATATTAAAAACCAAAAAAAAAAAATATAATATGGTAATGTTTAATTTATAGATTAAGCAAAATAATTGTAGTGTCATTAAAAGCAAAGGGTTATACGTACGTATTTTGAATTAGAGACACTTTCATAACATTCATTGTGTTTGTTTACTAGCCTTTTGATTTGCCACAGAAAGTTCAGAAAAGTAGGAAGATAGTTTCTATCTCAACTTATTTGAAAAAAAGACAATACTAAACCAATTATATAAATTTCCTGTATTTCTTTCATAACTAGAAACAAGGTAAACTAAGCAAAACCTTGATTATTTAAAACAAAATGTAGATACAATAGTTTAATACTACAATGTACGTATTTGTATTGTTCTACATAAGAAAAATATTTTTAAAAAAATCATTCAACGGAACTATGTGGAGTGAGTGAATATTAACGTCGTACTATTCAACTACTCGAGATCTTTTGGCGACGGACCACGTAATTTTGAACCATGGTCAAGTGACAAGGACGACAACTGCGTTGGCACCACCCTCTCCTAAGTTAAGCCATTTGGAAGTTTGCTAATTTAAAACAAAATACAATAGAAAATCTCCACAGAAAAAATTAATTTTGCATTAAAAACATACATTTTTTTTTTAATTTTTTTTTTTTTTTTTTTTTTTTTGCGGGGGATATGGTTTTAGGATTTTTATTAAAATAATACTTGTTGTTTTTTTTTTTGCTGTTTTTTTTTAAAAAAATGTATTTTTGATAAATTTATTTCATTTGCCGTAAATTTCAACAACTATATTTCTTAAATAAAATAAAATATCCGAAGTAAAAATAAAGTGTTTAATTGATTCTAAGAAGCATATGTATCACGCACAAAGCTGAAAAAAAGTTATTCGTTTTTCAATTAGAAGGAAAATAATTCTAATAATTTAAAATTAACTACTTTAAAGCAGATATAATTTATAAACTATTTCCCTTTCACACAGTTCATATTTGGACGAATGAAGGAAGTGGCATTAAAATGCAACACAACCTTAGCGTATTTTGTTGCTTATCGAAGGTAACAGTATCGACAGTTGCCTGATCGACAGTAAGATCAGATCAAGGCCCATGAAATTCAGAATTAGAATTTTACGCCTTTTGTTAGACTTAGTTTTGAGCACCATGCAGGTGATAGTGCGATTTGGCTCGGCTCCACCCCAATCTTAAGGGAGAACACCCTCAGAGTGGTCAGGGGCCTCCCACTTCTCTTTCCACCAACCTCCCGAAAAGGCTTGCGGCTCAATGGTTATTTAGAGTACCCCAATGCCGCCAAGGCACTGTACATTTATTAACATCCATGCCTTCTCCGGGATTCGAACCCAGACCGAACGGCACCTCAGTCAGCGTCATTAACTGCTATACCCGGATGGGTAGGTTGGAGTATTTTAATTGTATTAAAAAATAGAACTTCAATGAAAAGGTGAGGGTAGACTAAGAAATGCCTTAATGCAATTTTAATATATATTTTTTTTTAATT
This sequence comes from Trichonephila inaurata madagascariensis, assembly GCA_019973955.1. Taxonomy (NCBI): domain Eukaryota; kingdom Metazoa; phylum Arthropoda; class Arachnida; order Araneae; family Nephilidae; genus Trichonephila; species Trichonephila inaurata. Next base: position 103,449 of record BMAV01002565.1, on the reverse strand, counting down.
TTAAAAGATTAATTTAATAATTTTCGCTAGAACTCTGAGAATTTACTTTTATTTTTGTAAGCCGTACAAGCAGGAATTGAGCGTTGGATTAATAATATTGTAATATATTTATATAATGTGTGTGAGAGTTTTAATGGCGAATTATTTAATGTTATATTCAATTAATGACTTAAAAAGCAATCATTAATTTAATTGAGTTTTTCGTCTCCCGTAAATACTTAAAACACATAAAATGAAACAATTAACTTCTGAATTATTTCAAATGCCAATTAAAAAAGTTTTTATTAAAAAATCAACTAATCACAAAATTGAGGAACTTTCTATAAAGGTCTAAAAATATTTCATGAAATAAGAAATTTAAGTACAAATTGAAATTAAATAAATTTAGGAAAATATTTCGATAAGTAAATACGAGTAAATTTCATCGTTTATAACAGACTGCATGTCTTATAATGGTATATACCATTAGATTCAAGCTATTAATGTCTTTAAACATAAGAAGAAAATTCTGACCGTATACAAAGGTGGCATAAGTTATATATATGGATTTAATGTTAAAAGTTATGAATTTATTTAAAATGCACTAATAGGTACACATAAACAAACATTTTTACAAAAGTTTTCTCTATTTCCTCTGATTTTATTTTTAATTACTGAAATACTTTCGAAGAAAACATCAAAACAGTTATTTATTTCTATTTCTCTTTACTTTAACATTCTAAATATTTTTTTTTGCATGATTTTTAATAAATTATCATGTGAGCAAACATTTTATCAGTTTTAAAACAATTCTTCAGAATAGTCCATTTTAACTAAATATTCGGCAAAAGTTGATCATTTTATTTAAAAAATGAAAGAAAAACATATACATGATTTTCTCTGTTTAATAACCAATCATGTATTTTGTATCTGCAGCACATAAAAACCAATTCAGGTATTATATTTCTGAAACGGAATCAGAAAGTAAACACATCTTAATATGGTGTTTACGAACTACTTGTGTTATTCAAAGAAATAAATCACAATAGTTTTCTGAAGATTAGTTATGACTTAAAGATAAAATGAAAACAATAAAAAAAATTTAAAAAAACTTGAACAAATGCTTCAAAATCTAAGAAACAAATCTTAATATTTTTCTCTGAAAAATTAGAGAGATTGTAAAGAAAAAAAATAATAGTTACAGTCTAAAAATTTTTAGTTTTTATCAACATAATTGTACTAAAATAGGTCCTACCGTAAATAAAGAAGACAGATTAAACTACCATATTGGTGCTCTGAAAAATGGTGAACATTTGATTGAATACATGTTTATTTTTTAATGACAATACACCATCTGCCATTTTAATGACTTTGTTGTGTTTACACATCCATTATTAATTTATTACTTTTGCTTAACATTCTAATGTAGTTATTGATAGCCGAAATTTGTCTTATTGTGTAACGTATTGGTTTTGATTCGTGGAAATTTAAATTAGTTATAGTTATTCAAGTGTAAATATTAGTTATATTTAGTGTAAATACCATTTTTATTGCTAATTTGTTTAAAATTTCTCACATCACTATTCTCATTTTTATTACATGTATTGTTGTTTGTTAGACATTAACTAAAATAAATTGAAGCAAGAATGAAATTTAAAACTAAAATTCAGCTCTTTTTTAATCTTTTGTTATTTCTTAATACAAAACTCTACTTTAAAGCTTATTTTTTTGTAAATATTATGAGATATATAATAATATTGCAAATAAAGTTTATGAGAGTGAATGTGCTTTCTGTACAAAATTTTATGGGTTATTTTCATGTTTTAGTATTTAATATTTATAAAAAAAATTCTTAGTGAAGTCTTAGTGGATCATTATGTAAATTATCTTTTAGATTTGTTTTCAACTTTTCATATACTTGTACTAAGTTTTTCCTGTATATTTATTTGTTATTGTAAACAAAGGAATATGAATAAATACATTGTTAACAATAATAATGGCGCATTTTCGTCTGAACAAAATATTTTTAAAAGTACGATGTTTTAAATAGGGAAGAAATGTAACCTCACACAAAAATGAAAAGGCACAAAATTTGTTTTTATAGATATAATTATTTTTTACTAAAATGTAGACTTTCTTAAGTGTAATAACTATTGTAAGGTTTGTGTGTGGATTACAAGACTTACAAGCATTTGCAAAACAAACATATTATACCACCTTAAGAAATTCATTTGTAAAAAGGAAAACAAATATACAGTTTCTTCTTTTGTTATTTGTTCAAGAGAAGAAAGTTGCCCACCTGAGATAGCATAAAATGATCTTCTTAAATAAACAGTCTTCGAAGAGATCCAACTTGTTTAAGCTGTCACATTGAAAAGGGAATAATGATTAAAATTATACCTGTGCACTTTATCATGATTCAATTACGAACGATGGTCTAAATAGAATTTCAACTTCTCTGTCTCTATAACAATTGCTGTTTCTGATAATCTTATAATACGTCTTAAAATAAGATATTCAATTTCTCTTTATCTCAGAGCATTTTAAATTAGTTTTGAACGATACCAAAGAACACTTAATAAAATTTGATTTAATCCTAAATCTTTAACACGAAGATTTTTAATCGCACTATTTTGTTATGAAAATAATTTACTGGTTATTATAAATAAATATAATGTTTTGGATATACTATATATCAGAAAAATCTCCATTAAATGCTTTTTTATAAATTTGAATATATACTTCATGGACCAGTGGCGGAACGGAGAATATTGGGGCCCACCTGCAAAGTTAAGCTTTTGGCTCCAAGCCTAAACACGTACTTGGTGTCAGTCAGCCTTTGGGCCCTCTGGTATCCATGGGGCCCCCATAGTGCGGGGTGTACGTTACGCCACAGTCATATGTGAATTAAAATGGAATCCCATTAGTATAATTTACAAATATAGAAATATCCAACATTTTACTTTACATCTTTGATGAAATGATAAATTCATGACTTCTACGCAGAATTCGAAAATTTTCTTACGTACAATTGCAGTTAATTTTAGAACAGGGGTGGCCAACTCAAATGACCTCGCGGGTCGCTTCGGAAGTGCTTTACAATCCCGCGGGCTGCATATAAAAATATATATCTTTATATTAGATTTGGATCAATTACAAATATTTGTTGGAGTGAAAATTTAAAACAGACTAATATATTATTATTGTTTTCATTGTTTTTCATGTATACAAACATTGGTAATACAATAAAAATAATGAAATGATTAAATAATGTTTAATTTATTTAATTAGTTTTTAACCTGTTTCTCAACTCTTTCACTTAGTTTTTGCAAGTCGATCTCAATGCATGTGTATTTGCGCATCGCAATTGATGTTGCAGATTTTGGCGCGTTAAGTTTGAGCACGATTTATGTTTAATAAATTTCAATTTAGAAAAAAAAAGAGATTCGCAGTAACAGAAGCAACGTGATAAAATAATAACAGTTTTTGGAATTCTTTTTTAACAAAAAAAGAAAAGCCCTTTAAATAAAATATATTGTACAAAATAGTCAAATTTTATAAAGCTGTAAAGAATCTAGTGGGCCGCAAAATTATTCAAGGCGGGCCACCTGCGGTCCCCGGGTGGCGGGTTGGACACCCCTGTTTTAGAACAATAATATATGAAACAATTTCGAAATTGCATCTTCCCTTCTCCGTTAATCTCCATGTATTACGATACAACGTATTGAAAGATATCAATATTAACTAAAGTAGCAAGTCATGAGTAGGCTCTGTATCAAAATTCCTTCGGGGCTCTTTTTTTGGAAAAGAAACAATTTCCTCTGAAATAATTCTGAAATGATATAATATTTTCCACGACTGTTCTGGATAATTTTTTAAATAATGGAATAAATTTCTTATTTTTCATGTCCGTGACCATTTAGGCTCTTTAGGAAGAAAAAAAAAGAGGACGTTTAAACCCAAACTTGCAAGACTGCAAAAGACTCCACAGAAACATTCATTAGGAAGTTAAACTCCAATAAAGAGTTTCATAAATGCAATGAGGCGCTAATAAATAATGCCGCTATAGCATCCATATATAAATTACTAGCTGTTATACCTGTTCTTCGCACGGTTGAATTGAATAATTAAACAATACAGATTGGAGGATAAAGAAGTTTTTAATGTTTAAGTTAATATTTTTTAACTTTTGGCATATTTCAGAAGCATAAAAAAACCCCTGTTTGTTGAATTTTAAGTCTGTTGATCTAATAGTTGTGATAAAAAGGATTTTCTTTTATCTATAACTCCCTGGAACTCTCTTGTGGGTCAATTTTTGAAAACACCTTCCTAAGCTAAACTCTGCTCAGCAAAAGTAAAACATTGTTACAAATTTTGTGTATTGAACGCTTAAAATAGTATAAATAATTTATATCTGAAAGTGTAATACGGTAATATTACATTTTGTTGCATTTATTTTATGTTAAAATTGTAATCAGCCTCACACTCCGCCTGTTCAAGCTTTCGCATTTCCTGGTGCCTAGCGTAGACAAAACAAAATGCAAAGTTTTGCTTCACACATAAAAGATAGATATATGCTGTCGCGGGCTTTTTCGCAGATGGCAGAATTTTTTCCTACCTACTTGGCAATTATCGTTATATTTTCGACATTTCTCAGAATACCTTTATAAATTATAGCCTATGTGTTTTTCTGATGTATAAGCTATATTATTGAAAGGTTTCATTAAAATCCATTCAGTTGTTTTTGTGTGAAAGAGAAACCAAACATCCACACGAACTTTCACGTTTATAATATTAGTAAGGATTCTCCGCCTTCTCCGCGAGTCTATTTTCCCCAATTAGAAAATCATACGTTTTAAGATGGCAACATTTCTAACTGGATCTAAGTAATATAAATTTTCTTAGAAGAAAAGAAATTACGACTATCATTGCAAGTTTTATTCTCATTCATCGCGAATGGAATTCAAATCATTCACAAACGCCTATTGAATTGCTCAAAATGTTTCAAGGGGGAAAAAGGAAAACATACGGAAATTAAAAATTGCACTAATGTAATTTTTTATGGAGTTTTGGATATTGATTGCTTTTTCATCTATTTGAAATTCAATCAATTATTTACTTTTATTTCTCCAGTAATTTTTTCTTTTGAGTTTTATACTGCGTTAATATTTCAATTTTCTCAGTTTAGTTTTTAGTGTACTTATAATTCTTTAACTTTTCTTTTCTTTCATTTTTCTTTTGGTTTTTCTTTCTTCTTTCTGGTATGATGTTGTTGTCTTGTTCAGCACGTTCTCCAGATATCTCACCCATTGAAAATATCTGTTTATGGAATTCTCATAGACTGGACTACCACCCCACTTCAACCGCTCCGATTAATGAAGTGTCGCATTCCAAGAAAAAACATGAAATGACATGCCTCCAAGACCAGTTGGACTGGATGCGTAAACGGGTCAGAGTCGTTTCAGTTCTTAAGGCCGTATGACACGTACATTTTTGGTGCAACTTTTTGGACCAATTTTTCGTCCAATCTGAGGGTGAAGAACTGCCGTAAGAAAACGACATGCTCTGACGTCGGTTGAGCTCTATCTCCACATTGAAACATTACTCGCCGATTTTTTTGCTTTGGCAAATGAACATCCAAAATTATTTCTATTATTTCGCTCGCGCTTTTCCTGATGGGCGTAAAAAGAAATGGAGCATCCTTCTATTCAAAATATTATATTCCGTTAAAATATCATACAACGTTAAAATAATATAAGGAATATTTGATGCGTTTGATAAAATCGAAACCACTATCTTGCGTATGACGTAGGGCGCCATTGGCTGGAATTTCAAGCAACTTTTATTTGGAACAACTTTTAGATTTCACTTTCAAAAAGTTGTTCTAAAGCCGTTGCTATGACAACTGAGTAAAAATTGCACGAATTGGACGAAAAATTGCTCGTAACGTGTGCGTGTGATACGGTCTTTAGAGATGGCGGCTGTATATACTAATTTCGTAATTTGTATATCCCATATCACCTGCAAATTTAATCATGTTTGATGTTTTCTTCCTGTATACGTAAGTTAAAAATGTTTCGTTGTTTAGCTATGTATATATTTGCAAGATATATATATATACTAGCTGGTATACCCGTTCTTCACATGGGTGAATTGAAAAATTAGCGATACAGATCTAAGGTTAAAGAAGTTTATAATGAGTTAATTTTACGTGAATTGTAAATTAAACAAAAAGAAAAAAAGATTTTTGAATATCTCATATGCACAAAAAAAAAAAAAAAAATTGTTACATTTTAAGTCTGTAGATCGAATAGCTAATAAAAATGATTTTTTTTATTTATTTATAACGCCCATGTAACTCCTTTGTGGGTCAATTTGTGAAAACAACTTGCTAAGCTTATGTTTGCTCAGCAAAAGTAACACATTGTTACAAATTTTGTGCAATGAATGCTTAAAATAGGGAAAATAATTTATATCTGGATGTTGAACACGTTAATATTAATTTCTAATGTATTTATTTTATGTTTTAAAATTGTAATATTCGCACAGGCAACTCCGTTCCTTACATTATAACGGCAATTCAATGGAAACATTACGAGATGTTGGCGATAGAGCCAAGTTGACATCAATTTGGCAATTGATTGAACGAGGCAGAAGTTGATATGCTGCAGCGCCATCTGGTGAGGAACTGCAACCAAGAGGATAACACAAAAACCTTCTCCACAAAAAATACATATACAAGCCAATTTTCATAGTGATCGGTTGAACGAAGTTGGAGTGAAGCGGGGTCATATATACAAACATCTATTTATATATATCCCTAGGTATATGACAGCCTTAGAAAGAATATATAATACTTTGATTTTCTTCAACTAATTTATTCTTCTAATAGGTCTCAAATTCTACATACTAATTTTCCGAATTTTATGTCCCTTTGTTTTGTAACACATTATTCTTTTGCTTTCTATAACTATATATTAATATAGTCACATTTGTTTCCTTATATAAACATAGTAATATTTATTTACTTATACACCCGTGTGGATGTTTGCGCCCACGAGTATATACACTCATGGACAAAAAAAATTAGCGCACCAAGAAGGAGTCATCAAAATGAAACAAAATCTTACATTCGTAATGACTACTTTGATATAAGTAAATGATTAGAAAATCAAAGAAAAAGGATCATTAATTTCAGAGAAAAAGGTAAAGAACGGAGCTTTTAATACCATGTTGAATCCCCTCTAGCACGAATGCGCGATGCGATACGATTGGGCTTTGAGGCATACAAGTTCTGCACGATGTCTTGATACATTTTGTTCCATATTAACATTGCCTCTAGTTCGTTCAAACTCGTGGGATGCCCAACTCACAGTCCCAAATGGTCCCAGATAAATGGCTCCTAAGAGCCGACGCATAAGTGACAACACATGTGGTTGCAGGATGTCATGGACATAGCGCTGGGCTGTCATGGTGTCACGTATCAATACCAGGGGTGACCGTGTATTGTAAGAAATGACACCCGTTACGGTCACACCAGCTGTGGGTACGGTGTGTCGCTGTAAAGCGAAGGCAGGATTGTTGCGATGAACACGATAATCATCACTGTTCAAATTGAATCTAGATTCGTTGCTAAAGACGACCTGGTTCAATTCCGCTGCAGTCCAGTTTCCTCGTGCGCGGCAAAACTCCAAATGGAGGTGTCGATGGGTGGGCGTCAAGGGCTGCACACGTAATGTGTGCCACGATACCGAATCTCCTTCAGCCAGACGCCTTCGTATGGTTCGAGAAGACACAGAGGACCCTAGTGAAGGTGCTATCTGAGCCTGGATGGCGACCGATAAAGCAGTTGGCTGTTTGCCTGTATTTCTTACGATGTGGTGGTCTTCTCGACGAATGGTCTGTCGCGGGTGTCCTGAACCTGGTCTTCGTGTAAATTACATCTCTTTGATCCACTGGTCCCAACACCTCCTCACAACACAATCAGAGCGGCCTAATTGACGAGCCTAGCTGACCATCCAACTTCCATTAGGCCGATGATTCTCCCCCTCTGAAACTGTGACAGTTGCCCATATGGTCTTCGAAATCGGCGTAATGGCATGTCTAGATTAGCTCTTTCGTTATAAACGATTCAGCACACTCAAACAAGCTTTGGTTACCTGTTATATACTCCACGGAGAACGACTTTAAACGCCCTCTGCCGGCTATAAGTAATGCGCAATTACGTTGCATTTCTAATCATTTGCCTATCTCCCCAACATGTACCTTCATGTCAAGTTTCGTTACGATCCTACAATTATTTCTTGGTGCGGTAATTTTTTTGTCCATGAGTGTATATGATGAGAAAATCATATTATGAAATGCATTACTGAATTTTTAAAAAGAGAAAACGAGGTACAATCTTAGTAAAACACATTAATAATAAAAATATATTCATAAGATTTTAATAAAAGTAGGCTTTTGAAAAAATACACTTTTGGAAAGTTTCACGAGGCGTTTTGTTTGTTTACAACAGTTCTATTTTTAGCTTGGATTCAATTTTCTCCAATTCTAAACTGCGACTGAAAATAAAATGCCGATGTAAATTTCGTTTCGAAATAGCTGTATACTGCATTCATAAAAAGAAATCTTTACATGATTTATTGCATTTTAAAATTCAATATCCATTTTTCTGATTTGAAAAATGTATATTTTATTCTAATATAGTAAAACAAATAACTCGTCTTTCGGTTTTTCTCCTTTTTTATTTTACCATGCATCCAAATTTCAATATATATTCTTAAATATATTGACCCCACTGTGCAAAAACGTATCTATTGTATATTCGGATTGAATTAAAATTTTTTGTAAGTACTTTCCCGTGACCCTGAAACTATACATTTTTATATTTAAAACTCTGCTGCTGAATAAAGTAATTTTGTACTGATATTAATAATATGCAATTTAATTCGAAAGAAAACATTTAAATTTGCAGTATATTCAAATACCAGTGCTCACGTGTGCTTTTGATAAAAAAGGTATGCAGTAGTATCTAAAACGATGTTTTTTAAAGCGAACTCTTATTGCAAATATTTTTAAAATCTAATATCTTTATATTCAAGTTACGAAGTATTTAATGACATCAACGAAAAATACCCGTTCTAAATAATTATAGTGTTAGATTTACAGTTTAAATACACCCACTTCAAATATTTATATTTTTTACTAATCATGAATGTGCTTTAAAGTATGCATATTTAATAAACCCGGGCTAGGTATTACGTCATTCGCAATCGACCGGTGAACCGCAAAGATATTTTGTGGTGACTGCCTGAAGATCTTAGCAGTTAGTAATTAAATAGGGAAATATTCAAGATTGGTTGTAGTACGCAGACTATATCTGTAAATCTTCTACTTATATATACTATAGCAACAAAAACTATCTTGAGATAAAAATGCTTTATTTTTTTATGTATTTTGAATTGTTTCATAACAAAGCAATACTTCATAAAAAAAAATTGGAGGCTATTATATTATGTTTGTATCTTTCGTTTTGCTTTAAAAACGGTTTTTAAAAGTGTAAGGTATTTTTTTTATTTTATTTTATTTTAGTTATGTAGGTAAGTATGTACATATTCCGTACTTATTATTAAAGTATTGTAGACCTTTTCCTTCCTCACCGCATATACGACACTGAGCTTTGACACACATAAGAATTCTACAGGGGGCGGAGGGGGTGTCGTTGGTTGAAAGTCTTCCATTCTCGTATCATACCGCAATGCACAGCCAAAGATAGTTTTTGATTTTGTAGACTGTCGGGAACAAAAAATAATAAAAGATGAAATATTTATTAAATAATCAGCATTAATTAATAAAAAAACTAAAATCAACGAATAATTACGTTTTAAGGACTATATGCATGGGATTAAAATCAATCGGAAAAAAATCAAAAAAGGGTCTGGACCCATTTCATCTCCCCCCCTTCCGTGTGTGCACCACTGACTCTGGGTGAACCGCAACACCTTCAGAAATTAGAGGTAGCCCGCGCGTGCCCTGGAAAAGTCTGCCCACCCCTGCAATAAACTATAAGATTATTTAAGAGGAATCCTGAAAGCGCAGAAGTATTAATCAAGTATATACGAATTATTTCATCAATTCACAATCTGTATCAATTAATTTATCAATTCAGTTAGGTTTTATTTTCAAAAATAAAACTTCAAGCAGTAGCTTTTTTACGATATTTAAGAAAATTCTTTAGTTATATATTATCGATATATAAATGTGATAGAAAACACATGGAAAACATTCGAAAACGGAATGAAAGTTTAACAATGTATGGAATAAAAAGAGATATTATTTTTGTAGAACGAATGCATCTTTATCTGCAACAAATGCTAGAAAAAAAAATATTTATATATGATGTCTGATTGGTTTTTATTATGTTTGAAACTAATAATGGCTCTTCCTAATTTTAAAATATTATTTAAATAATTTATAAGGTTTAAGTACACTGAAATTTGAATTTCAATCTAAAATTATTTGCGGTTTTGGGCAATTATTATTGTTATATCATGTAAATAGTCATTTACATCGGTTATAGAATTTATGGAATTTGTGAACAATTTATTACGATTCATTAATTTGTTTTTAAAATATTTTCATAGTTTAATCAAATTTATTGTGCGTGTTTCTAAAATATTTAATGTTTTATATATAAAATATATATTTTATATATAAAATTTTATCTATAATATGTTTTGAATTATTTTGCTGAATATATCATCTTAAAATAGTTTGCAATTATGGAATGTAGAGATTATAATTATTTGCAAATTTCGAAACTTTGCTATTTAATGATTATTTTGTCTCTAAAAATTATTTATGTTAATTTTTTTTTATTCAGGATTATTCATCATTCTCTATGGCAGGGGTGGCGAATCCTTAAGGATCAATGTGCTATTTTTTCTACAGAAGTATTTAACAAGGTATAGACGTGCCGTCAAATAATTTTCACTTTCGATTATTGGGAAAAGTACATGAAAGAGCACAGAAGAACAGAAGAAGAGAAGAAACACAGAAAGAGCACATGTAGAACATGTGCCTCCGAATTTTCACCAACTTCTTTCTACCAGAAATGCTTTCAAAAATTTCTGTGAATTTGTTGTAAATATTTGTATTTCTTCTTAACCTCAATATTTTTATTTTTTATTTTTTGTTTCCCCTGAATGGGTGTTTAATACTTACTTCGGTAAGCCCCGTGTGATACTTTGTGGTGCACGGGGATTTTATAATTGTTTTCAATAAAAAATAAAAAATAAAAATTATTGGAAAAATAATACAACTAAATACTAAGAACTCAAGACTCTTTATTTACTACGAAAAAATACATTTTGTACTGTATAGTTGTAAATGTTTTAGTAATACGTGTAATTCAAATTAAAGTAACATTAGCATTTCTACGGTTGCAGATTGTATGTGTGTATGTGGCTGAAAATAACTTTTATTATGATTGTAAGATATTACTTTTAGTAGATTGCATGTGTGAATTGTAGCCATCTGCTAATCGATTTTTAAGCAATTAATTATTTTTGCTGTGGTTCACTTTTTTGACAAGAGAATTGGTGATTTATTTCAAAATGCTGTTTCACAGATGATTTTCTGCATAACACTCTTCCAGAACATAAGACACACGCCGATTTGTCACCTTTACTAATGATGCCATATTTCTAGATTCAATTTGAAATTCTCTATTAAGTTTACAATCTTGCACTTATTGTTTTTTGCTAAACTAGCCATGCTAAATAACAGTTAAAAATAGTAAATATAACACAACAAAACTTTAAAATACAGTTGTGTCAATGAAATTTGCTATACTATGCGAAGCCAAACTTTGCATCATAAGCAATTGTAGTCCACGACGTAACTAAGGCAAGACAATAACAACGAGCGACCGATCACTCGCGTTTGTACGTAATACCTCACGTTTAATTTGGTTATTTTGAAATAAAATGTGCAAACCACTTTGATCACTGGCGAGCTCAAAATATTGTGTCACGTGCCATCAATGACACTCGTGCCACTGGTTCGCCATCCCAGCTCTATAATGTTTCGATTGTATAAGAACTAACATAAGTATAGCAAAAAAGAACATTTGAAAGAATGCTGAAACACTTCAAGTTATATTTGCATATTTTTCAAATATTTTAAATGTGAAACCTTACTTACACTACATATTACAATACACGTACATACTTAATGCGGTGTTTAGTTCTTGCCACCCATCATGGTATTGACTAAGTTATTGACAGCATGTGCTATCATTTCATGAAAATTCGCTGCATCACGTTGCAAAGGGGGTACAAAAACTTGGTGTTATGTAAAAGACCAAGTTTTCGGATAATACAGATAACTGGATTTAACGTATACATAGGTTTCACCCATCGAACACCTGCAAAGAAAGTAAATAAAACTTGAATTGAATCTGTATTCTTTCAAACCTTTTTTTCTTTGCTGTATGCATCTTAATTATTTTATCACAGCACTGCGAAACATTTCAGGGAATTTTGAATAAACCTGTACATAAAGAAACAATAGTAGGCGAACGTAATTTCACAATTCAATTTTTACTAATATTATAAATGCGAAAGTTTGTATGGATGTTTGTTATTCTTTCACGGAAAAACAACTGATCAGATTTTAATGACACTTTATAATAATATAGATTAAACATCAGAATAACACTTAGGCTGTAATTTATAAAGATATTTTGTGAAGTTTCCAAAATATAACGATAATTGTCAAGAAAGTAGGAAAAAACCTGCCATCTGCAAAAAAGCCCGCAACAGCATATATATATCTTCTTTTTGCGGAACAAAACATTCCCTGTTTGTTTTGTCTACGCCACGCCTCAATGCGTGCTCGCTTTTATTTTATTCCGTTGACCAGTGTAATCACTATTTTTTTTTTTATTTCATAATAAAACTAAATTTCGAAGGGAGAGAGATGGTTGCAAGATTTTAACATAAAATAAATACAACAGAAAGATTAATGTGCTACACTTCCAGATATCAATTATTTACACTATTTTAAGCGTTCATTACGCAAAATTTGTGACAATGTGTTACTCATACTGAGCAGAGATCAGCTTAGGCAGGTGTTTTCAAAAATCTACCGACAAGAGAGTTGCGGGCAGTTATAAATAAATAAAAATCTCTTTTATCAGCTATTAGATCTACAGACTTAAAAATTAATAAATATGTTTTTTTATGTTCAGCATAGATATGCAAGAAGCTTTTTTTGTGTTTAATTTACAATTCACGTAAAATTAACTCATTAAAAATTATTTATCCTTCAATCTCTGTATTGTTTAATTTTTCAACTAACCCGTGCGAAAAAAAGGTATACCAGCTAGTAAAATAATAAGTAAGAAATTGTTTCAACTAATGCACATATATTGCAAAAAATTTTTTTAAAACAATGAAAATGTTAAACGTGTTCTGTGATTAAGAGCAATCCACTGTAACTGTAGCTAGGAAAATAATTCTAATGTATAAAAGTATAGCAGAAAAAATTCTTGTTGTACTGTAGAATGGTTTATGCAAAATCATCAGTATTATTCGTCTCATGGCCTAGTATGTTTTAAAAATTGTACTTCGTAAGCACAATGGGTTTGTTTTTCTTTTTAATCTTAGAATTTTAAAACAAAAAAATTGTAGAATATTAAAATAATTTACAGAGAGAAAAACAATTTTTTCGTGAATGCATCCAAGTATTTTTATAAATAAACAATATAAAATTCATTGAATATTTCTTTACAAATAAAAGGAAGAAGAATGCAGATTTATATCCCGTAACTTATTTTACAACATCCATTTTCAAATTTCTTACAAAATATCAGACATTGAATAAATTTACACCTATTTACAATATATTAGCTATTATACTTTTACCCTCTTTCAATGAATTCAATCTTCTTTTACCAACAACTAAGAAATTATTTATTCGATATCTGCGACTGGAATAATAAGAGCACATGGCGCCAACTTTTGTGCTGAGAATAGAAGAATAAAAGCGATCAACAGCACTGTAAGTGCAACTGGCTTCCTGAGTGATAATGATTACCTCACGATTGCGAGAAAATTGATTTTTGTCGTCGTTGTGAGATCGCTGCAAGCCAATGACTTTTACAGAACAAGAGTCAGTCACATGTGGTGAAGTCATAAAACGCAGGAGTCGTCCCAAAATAAAATGTTTGTTGGGGAAATAAGTATTTGAGAACTCATCAATAAAAAAAGTTTTCTGGGTTTCTAAAGAACTTAAAATGTTTCTTAGGGTTTGAAAATAGCAATGCTATGATAAAGAGAATTTTGTAGCATTAATGAAAACTAGTCCTTGCTCTTTTGTGTTTTATTTTATGTTAATTAGAGAGATATAAAGTAATGACGGCAATTAAAAGTGCCATTAATGTAAGTAACATACCCATAATATATAGCAAAAGTTCTACGGAGGCTTATCCTTACTAATATTATAAACGTGAAAATTTGTATGGATGTTTGGTACTATTTCACGCAAAAACAACTGAATGGATTTTAATGAAACTTTACAATGATATAGCTTATGCATCAGAATAACACATAGGTTCTAATTTATAAAGGTATTGTGTGAAGTGTCCAAATTATGACGATAATTGTCAAGAAAGTAGGAAAAAATTCTGCCATCCACCAAAAAGCCCGCGACAGCATATATCTATCTTTTATGTGTGAAGCAAAACTTTGCATTTTGTTTTGTCTACACCAGGCGCCAGGAACTGTGAAAGATTGAACAGGCGGAAAGTGAGGCTGATTACAATTTTAACATAAAATAAATGCAACAAAATGTAATATTAACGTATTCTACTTCCAGATATAAATTATTCATACTATTTTAAGCGTTCATTACACAAAATTTGTAACAATGTGCTACTTTTGCTGAGCAGAGATCAGCTTAGGAAGTTGTTTTCAAAAATCGACCCACAAAAGAGTTACGGGGAGTTATAGATTAAATAAAAATCCTTTATATCAGTTATTAGATCTAC
The DNA here is from genome assembly GCA_019973955.1 of Trichonephila inaurata madagascariensis. Lineage (NCBI taxonomy): Eukaryota > Metazoa > Arthropoda > Arachnida > Araneae > Nephilidae > Trichonephila > Trichonephila inaurata. Next base: position 88,418 of record BMAV01002565.1, on the reverse strand, counting down.
AGACTTGAAATTTAACAAACAGGGTTTTTTTTTATTCAACTGAGATATGCAAAATGGTTTTTTTTTTGTGTGTTTAATTTGTAATTCACGTAAAATTAACTCATTAAAAATTTATTTATCTTTCAATCTATATTGTGTTTAATTTTTCAATTCACCCTTGCGAAGAACGGGTGTAACAGCTAGTATACATATATAAATGTATATATGTGTGTCTGTGTTGTTTATATATAGAGAGATTGATAAATCGATTAAATGGAAAAGAATTTCAAAATTCCCTAGATTTCGCTTATAATACGTTTATTCTTTAATTTGCTTAAACAATTACGTGCATCATAAGGACATTATGAGCTTTAGAGTTGTAATTTTCCAAAAAATATTAAACTTTTGCATCTATTAATGAATTAAAACTGTTTTTTCTGCCATTATACTACATATTCAAAAGTTCTTTCTACTTGTTAAAACAAATGTCGTAGCTTTATAATTTTTCTCAATACTTATTCCAAGAACTGCAACAGTTTTCTAAAATTATAAAAATAATTTTATTTTTAACATATAACAAATCAACTTGAGTAAAGTATGTTTTCCAGATTTCAACTAGTTTTATATTTATTTTTCTATATGCTCCACAATATCATGCTTTTTTTTTTTCATTTTACTTCATTTTTAAAATTACTATACCAATTTTAACTTGATTATATTTTATTTCTATATTTCGGCTTCTCTCCTCTCTTCTTTTATTAAGTAATTAATATTTTCATCCCCATTATGAACAGTAAAAACGGAAAATTTGGCGCCATAAAGTATGTGTGTCCTAAGCCTTATTATGCTATATGGCAGGGATGGCGAACCAGTAGCACGCATGTCATTGGTGCCCCGCGACACAATAGTTTTGGCACGCCAGAATGGTTTGCATTTTATTTCAAAATATAGTCCAAGTTCACTGTGAAGAATTACGAACAAACGCGAGTGATTGGTCGCGAGGGCACACTCTTTTGTTATCGTCTTTTCTTAGTTTTGTCGTGGACTACAATTGCTTACCATGCGAAGTTCGTCTACGTCTTCATTGACACAAGTGTATTTTAATGTTTGTGTTATATGTGCGATTTTTAATTCTTATGTAACATGGCTAGCTCAGCCAAAGAACAAAAAGTGCAAGATAGTAAATCTAACAAAGAATTTCAAATTTGGTGAATCTACAGAACTATAGCACTTTTAGTAAAGGCGACAAAGTGGCGTGTGTTTTATGTTCTGCAATAGTGGTATGCAGTACATCGTCTGTAAAACGGCATTTTGAAACAAATCTCAAATCCTCTTGTCGAAAAAATGAACCACAGCAAAATAAGCTAATAATATAAGTTACTTATCATCCAATCTGCAACAACAGAAGTCACACTAATGTTTACTTTAATTTGAATTCACGTATAAATAAAGCATTTTCCACCATGCAGGGTCAAAGTATTTTTTCGTAGTAAATAAAGAATTTTGTATTGTTAATATTTAGTTTTATTATTTTTACAATAATCACAAGTACAAATTATTTGACGTCACGTCTATAACTCATTAAAAACTTCTTTAGAAAAAAATGGCACGTTGATCCATAAAGGTTCGCCATCCCTGCTATATAGAATATTGATATCGATATTGCGTTTGCACTTTCACTACTTCGATTTCTCTACTCTGAATAATAAATTTATTCCACTCATTGGTTCGTATATACATATACATTGACTTATGAATTTTCTTTCTACTACATTTGGAATGCAATTCAAAAACTGCAGCAAGAGGAAAACAAAATACTTACTCCGTATTTTTTAAAGAACAAGAGAACTGACTTTGAAGAAGAGACAATGACATTAATCCTAGAAACCTAAGTCAATGACTGACTATGAATGCATGTTTTTTTATTGTTTAATAAATCACTGGAGCACAAACAATTTATTATGGCCTGAGGAGTATCTGCATCTAATAACAAACAACTTATTAAACAAACAACGCTAATAAAATATAATTAGATTAGATTGAGGGGAAAAATGATAAACTATTTATAATTTCAATATATTGTAATTTTAAGTAGCCATGCGGTTAAAATACACATCCAGATTAAATTTTATATATTAACAAACAAATTCTTAAGAAAATGAGTATTTTTAGCAAACTTAGTAGTAAACAAATGCATAAAAAAATCTCATTTTCCCATTAGTCTTGAATAAATAATAAAAATATTTCATTTAAAGAAGCGTAAGCAAAATGTTCTAGTGTCAATGAAATTTCAGGATAGGGACCTTCACCTCGCCAACCAATTATGGGGTTAGCAGAGCTTCTTCACCCCAAACCCCGTGACTCTATTCGTTCTCAAGATTCTATTGTAGAAACGACCCACAAAAAATTCGTGACGAAACTCCAATGCTTAAAAGAAACCAGACCTTTCATCTGTAAGTTTCACCACCGGTAATTACTTAATCAAGATAGACTGTGAGTAAAATGAAAACACAAATGAAATTACATTAAAGGTAAATACAATAAGAATTCTGTGCTGTTGGTGCCCTAATCAGTGGAAAGGCGGCTCTAAACCACTCAACATATTTACCAGGAAACTCCAAAATGCGGTAGGTAATATAATCAAGGATTTTGTGAAAAGCGAAATCCTTATGTGCTGAGTTCACTGACATTTTACCACCATATTAAAAGGAGTCAACACAAGTAAATGACTTTGGTTTGGACTGGTAGGTCAACAAGAAGAGTGTGCAGAGTCATTGTGAGGACATTTTACAACGGCTGTTGACTAGGGTGTGGTGAGGATGACCTAAGACGTGATGTGAAGAGTCTTATCATTACTCAGCTATTTTGAATACCCAAGTTGAAAACGTTAATGAAAATCTCCAGTAGAAGAGTGGAGAGGACACTTAGAAATATAAAAGAATTGCCATCGTAAAATGGATGTTAGTGCTGTGTAATTAGGTAAATAATGAATTTCAGAACCTACAATCTTTTCCTTTTGTTGCTAGGCCGGTTTTTGGAATAGTTAAACTTTGGAAAGGTGCTTTTGTGTGATTTTTTTTTTTTAAACGAGGGTATTTATTTTAAATTGTTTCACTTTTTTTTTTGTTTATCAAAACTTTCGTGGGAAGCTTTTTATATAAATTAGAGCTGTCCACGGCTTAAATTTCCGACACTAAATCGTTTTGCCATTATTTAGTCTTTTCAAAAATCTTAGAGAGGTTATAGAATTTTACACTTATTATGGTTTTTTTTTTCTTTTTGTTTTTTTTATATATTAAGGATCCGACTACTTGAAACCACTTTAATAAAAATGGAGACAATGAGATTTTTTTTTTGTGGTTTTTAGATTTATTTAGTGCATTTTAAGAAAAATAGGCTCAAATTAAGAAGAGGAAAAGAAATAATTATTACTAAAATGGAAACAAACTGGCAAAAATTTACAAATAAGTTACATAAATGGGGCCCATTCTGTACAAAAAGTTAATGAAAAAAGTTTCAATTTTGATGTGTTGCTTTGCTATTCATTTTTGAAATGACTTTCAGGATAAGAGATATTTTAATTTTTACAAAAACTAGAGCACATTATATTAGTTATTATATGAAATTGCTTAAAAACAGTGATTATATTCACATAAGAGACTGACAATTTTTATATAAAATAGTGATTGATACATCTGATGGTCAAAACACTTCAAAACTTTTTGAGCAATCGTTGTCCCTGTTTGAGCTTTTTCAAAAAACACATTTCGAGTAAAACACATTTTAAAGTATATCTTGCTTTAATTAGTGGCATCTGCTTTTAATAAAACACTCTCTTTTGTTCTAGTAAATGGAAATTATTAAACTTAGTATTTTTATAAAACTAGCAAGATTGCCTATAAAATAAAAGCATAAAAAAATTGTCAATTTTTGGCAAAATTCATGATTTTAGGGTAGTTGGATATCTGAATGCCCTGAAAATGTACTAGTAATAGAAGTAGACCCCGCTCCGTTGCTTAACAACTCTCAGATTTGATCCTTGTTTAGTTGCTATTTTGCTTTTGTTTTTCTTTTAAATTCAATTTCAATTTAGGAAAAATATACATTAATCAATTATATTTCTATTTCGATGTTATGCAAAGACTAAATTGCGAAAAAAAAATTATTCAGATGACATTACATATTATTTTCATTTTATTCTTTATCCAGATACTGCTTGTAATGATATTTTTCAACACACAGCTGTAAATATTTAATAGCAATACTGTTTGTAAGTTGTATATTTTTCATAAATAGAATAAATTAATGTCAATAATTGAAGTGTCCAACTGTACTAATTTTATGATATAAGTACGTCTGGAGCAGTGGTTTTCAAGCTGTGTTCTACGGAAACCTGGGGCTCCACGACGATTACCCAAGGGCTCCACGAGTCCCAATAAAAATCGAAAAGAATATTATAAATAAGTTTATTAATTAAATTCACGTTCTCTATAAAGTTTTTTAAACAATAATATCTAAAGCTCACCCCAGTCAATAAAATTGAAATTTTGATTTATACGTAATATAACTTTATGTTGTAATTCTGCTTAAACTTATACAATAAAATAATGTTAAGACGTTTCTTCTTTAAATGGACTGACTACCAGATTGTAAATATTCCATTGTTTACTATCTCAATTTCTCTGGAATAAATTCATCTAGACTTCGAAAAATTTCGAAGAAATTTCGAAAAATTCATTTTAATGCCATTAATATAACAAATAATATAAAAAAAATAAATTTTAAGTCAGTTCCTACGAATATCAAACAAAAATTTTATTTTAGCTACTTTTTTATTAAATTGTTACAATTAATATAAATATGTATATACATATGACAGAATAACAACATTAAGTGGTAATTAATTTTTATTAATTATAGTTAAATAATCGTGTTTTTTTTATATACCCAAAACAATAGTGTATAGAAAATCTCAGCTCTCAAATGAGCACTTTAAAATGTGAAAAAAAAACCTTTTCAAGTTTTGACACAAGTCGCCAACGTGGCTGTATTTGTAATTCTTTAAATAATTAGTTTTAATCAATTAATTTTTATTAATTATAATCAAATTATTGAATTGTCATCCAAAATAATCATGTACATAAAATTTCAGCTCAATTGAGGGCTTTAAAATGTATTTTATTAACGATTGAAAATTCCACCAAGATAAATAAATATATAGAGAGTGTGAGCTAATAGTATGTAGGAAGTGAAAAATCACACGCACACCAAAAAATGCTGACACCGAAAGGAGAAGGGGAAATGACAACTTACTGACATGTGTGGGAAATGAAGTTCCTTGAAAGCACTTAATAGTTCTAAGGATTCCAAGAATCGAAAAATTTGAAGATCACTGATGTAGATGAAACAAGGAACTCCAGCTTTCATCGTTCGTTGGCTCCGGCGACTTAGCAATAGCGTGCCCGTTTCCTAAGTGCAAGGCTGCGGGCTCGGCCCTGGCTGGAGTTAGTCGATTTTCTGAATCTTAGGCATGTATGTTATATGGTTATGTGGCATATAAAAGATTCCTTGAGTATCAATTTTACTCTGATTCTCTCGGCAAAATTAAATCGTGGTGATATTTTGCATCCAACAAGAGCTTGAATTAAAATTAATGCAAACGTCCAAATCTAGTAGAGAAATCCGCCGCTAGATGGTGCCACCACTGAAATGGCTCCCACATTTGGGGACTTACCGTGTCTGCAAAAGCTCAGTTGCTAATATGTAGCTTATCAGAAAAAAAAAATGTTTTCCTCATGTTATATGGATTAGTACTATATTATCTTGAATCTGCATTGGTTACTGTAAAACTTATTTTCTAAGAGTGAAATAATGTATTCGCACAATATAGCCAGAGAGACAAGAATGTGTGTTAATGAGATAAAGTTGCTGATTTGTATAATAGGAAATTGTAAAACTAATAAACATTTGTTTCGTGTTGAATTTAATTATGATAATTAACACATTTAATAGAAATTTAAATCTACCGATATTAAGTTAACACAGTATATTCATACTACAAAATAAGTATGAAAAATAAGTTCATTAAAGGATCAAATATACCATGTTCATTCAACGTTTAATTAAATAATAAAATTTTAAGATTTGAACTTCTCGTTCTTATGTTTATTTATTTTTTTTTTAATGTTTATGACATATTTAATTTTATATAAAGCATTTTTTTTTTTTTTGGTATTTCCTTTATCATGGAAATATCAGAACACTTTCACTTTCATTATCGATGTAGATAATTCAATTTAAAAGTATTACATATTAAGTGTTATCAACACATTATCGTTATTTTAATCTCGTTCAGTTTCTATTTTTTTACTTCTTATGGTATTGATTTTGAGTGTATATATAAAAATTCCCCTTACTAAAATATCAATTGTTTTGGTCAAATTTTTGCACTTAAGTTTTCGTTAGTCCATGACAGAAAAATTAAAAGGCGATGGAAATTTTTTTTCAGGGCTTTGTATGTCGGGGCTTCTCAAACTTTCCACATTTGTGACCCAATATTCAATCATAATTTTCATCGCGCCCCCGTTCCTTACAATAACAATGTATTGAATTCAATGATACTACACTTTGACGTTAAATCTACATTGCGGCTTTAATCTCGGAAGAGCCACCGGCTTATATAAACATCTCGAGCAGCCAAAGCGTTGATTGTCCCGAACGTATATATACTTCTTCCCTCAAGTACGATCTCTTCTGTGCATTGCTATCCATGTAATTATTCCGAAGATTTTGGATTACAATAAAATGATCTTGACAGTATTTGCGAAAAATTTACTTAGTTCAGAGGATTTGCTTATTTTTCCTTTTCTCCCTGCCCTCAATACATAATACGTGTGCTTACGTGGAAAACTATGGCATCTGGGAAAGAATCCAGTAACTTTTTAACAGCAGTTTATGGATTAAATATAAACCGTACTAATTGTCAAAATAAGTATTAATTTTTGTATATAATTTTATATATGGCAAGCCCTTGGGATCAGTGGTAATTATTAAACTTGTTTTTATAGTATTGTTAAATTATTATGAAATATATTGTGCAGTATACTCTGATACATTTATAAGTTTATTATATTAGTGTAAATGTGTATTTTATTTTTCATTATGTTAGAATGTATTTTGATTGTTTACTTTCAGTAAATTAATATTTTTTAAAAAGCAATCTTTTGTTTAAGACTTTTCAATATGCTCGCGCCCTCCTTACAGAGCTATCATGCCCCCTAGGGGGCGCTCCCCATAGTTTGAGAAACGCTTCTGTATATATACATGAAGGATGATCATAAAAGATTATTAGTGTTTTTGTTATCTTTTGCTATCACTCAGAGTACATTTATTTTAAATCAATTTGTTATGAAAAACATAATAATCAATAATTATGTTTGAAATGAAACTACAAAATCAATCTTTCCATGTCCTGATTCTCATTTACAAATGCATAAATAACCGAATATATTCTGCTGTTTCGAAGATACAGAAAACAATTGTAAGTTTCCAGATATAATAATTATGACACTTTATCAATAAAATATTGTGGGATAAATACATGCATCCCTATTACATTAATTATTAATTTGAATTTAATTCTCTTTGTTTTAAAATTATGATTTAAATTTTCAAAAAAAAATTAATTAATCTTTATATTTTTAGTTGTTAGTATAAATTAATTGACACAATTTCAATTATCTACGTATTTTGATACTTCAAATACCTTTTTTCAATAAAGTTCATGAATACCAGAAATCTGTGTTTCGAAATAACATAACGACTAAAAACTTATTTCAAATTTGAAATAAACTTAAAAAAAGTAGAAGCTTTTAAAATTCTATTTTTTTAAAGAATACCTAAATAAAAATAAACAAAAAAGCAAAAAAAAAAAAAAATCTAAAAATCTAAAAAAATTACAAATTAAACATTATGTTTGCATTATAAAACAATAATCAGGTGTAAAATAATAAGTTTTATAAGAGTAAACATTTGAATAAAAATTAAAAATTTAAGCATATCTATATATATAAGCACTGAGAATGCAAAATGTTAACATTGAAGACTAAATATTTACTTTGTGCTTAATATGTCACATTTCAAAATTATACCTCTACTTAAATGATACAATCTGTAGTATCAACATTAACTCGAAACCATATTCAGAATCTAAATACGAGCAGAAATAGCAATGTTTATTGTTTTATAAAAAATTTTAATTCGCCCGTAAGTGCAACACTTGATGTTTAAATACAAGTATTTCTTAATTTGATACTTAAGTTTTCTTCTATAAGGCCATCATTTAATAAAATATTAATGGTGCGATGGAAACTACTATCAACATGATGTATAGAAGATATAAGCAAACGATAAGTTATTCATGCAACAAAGCACTTAAAGTGAAAACTAATTCTTATTTGGGAAAGACAAATTACTTCCAGAATATTCTATTTATTCCAGGATGCCACTCGTGTATAAATATGCTTTTCTAAATAAAAAAAGAACGTTTACTGAATGGCAGCACCCATCTGTTTTCAACTACGTCTTTTTACAAAAACACCAAGCCCCCTCTTCTCAAGAATTAATCGTCTTTACCAACACTTTGTCACGTATACGAAGCAAACTAATTAAGCTAGCGTTATTCTTTAATTTCTGACACACTTGTTACGAGATTAAGCTCTTCTCACTTCCCCGAAATCAACAAAGCCTAATCCTTCGAATTATGATTACTCGTACAACGAAAGGGAGGAAAAAAAAACTTCTATAATTACGTTACAAAATACGTGCAACGTTAATCTCCATGTGTGAGAGGGTAACTGCACATTATCTGCTTCGGCAAATTAGTGAAACGAGGAGTGGACAAAAAAAAATAACGACCCAAACACAAAAACAGTTCATTAAATGGCGCAAATGATGCGAAAGAAAAGTTCGCCAAGTTAAAGCGCCATGGAATTAAATTGTTCTCGCTGCATAACATGAAAAGGAAATATTAGTGGACCCAGTCATTAGAGAGATAATTATTTGGCACCGAAATAAAGAATCGATACAATTTTCTTTTCCCCTTTTTCCACCACCGACCGTAAAAACGTGGGTAATTTGGTTTTGGCCCCGAAAACGATCATTTTCTAATTTTTCATTTCCGACGTACTTTTCCTGTGTGATAATATCTCGACTGCGACTATTCATAGCACAGTCGCAGGAGAGGAATTTGTGAGGTAATGTGAAACGGAATGGAGGATCTAAATTTTATTTTTGCTCTTGATTTTTTTTTTTTTTAATTAAATGAAGAAAAAAAATTTTTTTTTGGAAAAAGTTCTTTAATGTAATCGAAATTGGAATGTAATGCGCTCTGTCGTTACCGTACTGAGCTAATGCAGTGGCAAATGAATTTTCACCAATTCATAGAAGGTGAAGTGTGAAGCCAATAATCAGGAATTTCATTTTTAAAAGACTTATCTCTTCATGCGCACATTTTTCTGATGCGCGTCGAATAAAATTATTGGAAATTTTGAAGTTATAATAACTTTTGAAATTGGCTGTCGCAGATATTTCCGTTGGCAGTATAGCAGTTAATTGGCTTCATCATCATTTTCATGGGTTTCGGCGTTGGTGGGTTTGAAATCCTTCTTGTTATATGGGTAGGAAAAAGGTTTGATATTATTAGAATAATTCTGATAACATGGAGTAAATTGAGTTGTTAGAATTTCTGTCACATTAAAGGCTTCTAGAATGAAATAAAACCTCGATTTTCAAGAAGTCCTTTTGCGAGGAAATTCGGCACTACTGAAATAAAAGTGTTCGAATACAACTAACTTAAGTTTGTTTTTTCACTTAATATTGAAGAATGGGCGAATGCTTTGAAAATTATCATTATCATTCGCTAATTGAAATCCGAATAAGGAGACATGTATCGCAGACTTAATGTAATAAAAGTCTTCCAATAAATTAATTCGATTAGGGTATATATAAAACCAATTCAAGTCTAAGCTTATTTGTATTAACATCAAGTTGAGCACGTATAAAAGTTTAATCAGGTCTATTGCTCTGTATGAAAGGGAATGTTGGACCCAAATAAAGAGGAGGAAGAAAGGTTACTCAATTTTGAAAGGAAAATCTTAAGAAAAATTTTTAGACCTATTCAGGAGAACAATGAGTGGAGAATTCTTTACAATCATGGAATTTAAAGGAAATATGGGGGGGACTGACATTGTGAAAATTACAAAAGCATCACGTATTTGGTGACAGGATCAACTGTACAGATATACCGATACCTTAAGATACCCCACGGACTGTAGGTATCATCTCTTCATCCACGCGATCCGAGTTTGTGGGGACAAAAAATTGACCACTCAAAGCTTCCATAATGAAATTAGTTTATTATATTTCAAATAATATTAAACAATACAACACAAGTCTAGGAGACTAATTATCAGGAGTGATATGACATAAACTACAATTCTTAACAAATAGCGCATTAAACCTTACTCACTACCTTTAATAATTTAACCACATAATCTATATTTATAGACGCTTCCTTAACTTACGAGAATCCGCTCTAGTACTAAAGTTTAATATTATATATCTTACCACTATTCTACATCGAACAGATACCTTTCTTTATATCGTCAATATAATACTGTATCCAACTTGATCCGGCAAATGGGCAATCTTCAGGCCCGAATCCACTTAGCACTCACAGAACTCCCCTAGAACTTCAGCCTTCTAAGGCCTCCACGCGAATACTAAAGCTCCAATATATACAGATTCCTAATCTGCACAATCGCGTTCGCTTCTTGAGTTGGTTGGAAAGAAATGCCATTCTGGCCCCAAAGGTTTCCCAAAAGGGTTTTAGTAGAAGGCGTGATAAAGCCCCGTCACAACCTTTCCTTCCAAAGAGTAACTTTTCGAAAATTGAAGGAACCAGACGTAGAGGACGACCACTTACACGATGGTTAAACGATGTTGAAAAGGACATGAAACTAATGAGAATCAACCGATGGAAAACCCGACGTGACTGACAGAATCAACAGGAGGAGGATCAGCGAATCAGCTTTGACCTGAAAAAGACTGTTGAACTTTTGAAGAAGAAGAGGGACAGGATTAAACACATTCAAAAATTGATATATTAAGGAAATGGAACTCTTAGCTATGTGTAACACTTTGCAATTCTCTGCATTGAAGATTTTAAATAATTGAAATTACGAGAACTAGATGATAATAAAGCAAACAATCAAAAAATGGTATGGTTTTCTATTTTTGAATTTTTCCAAAATTAATCAGTAGTATTGAGACAAAAATATTAAAATCATCGTATGAATAGCGCGAGAGCTTATAAATTATGATATATCGTTTCAAATTTATATAGTATGTCTACTCAAAATCTTGCAATAGTAAAATTTCAGTGCATCATTACCTATAATAGGATGGAAAATAATAGCACCGTTAAAATTTTGATAGCAATGCAATATATATGATAATGTGATCTTAATTATTGTTATATTAAATGCAGTATTGATACTATAACAATTTTTGTAATAATAATATAAAGAAAATATACTCTTCGTATAATTAGTTATATTTGCAAGTGACTTATATTCGTAATTCTCTCTGTAGCTGGGCAAAATTAATGTCAATGTCAAAAGCTCAAGTGGGGTTTAATTCATTTTTATGGTAATTGGTTAACTGTTTTACCTAATTCAATTGCAATTAACTTCGAAAAATATTTGGTTTTCAATTCCTTTAGCTACTATTTAGATTCTTTCTCTTAGTTTCTTTATGTTTTATCAAAAGTAGAGTTCTCAATTTTTTCATTTTCAAACAAAGACATTTTCAGTTGAATAAATGTTCCAATATATTATAATACAAGTTAGTTAATTTATAAAATATATATTCATTTAGAGTACTGTGTTTTGCAAATCAGAAACATTTCATTTTTCCCTTTTTTATACAAAACTTATGCTTATCTAATCGCCATTACAATATAAGAAACAAAGTTGTCTTATGTTCCAAAAGTAAAACAATTCGAACAAAAATGGGTGATATAATGAAATATTTTGTTAACTTTGATAAGGCTTAAGATATGAAAATGAAATTAAAAAAGGATTTTTTCCATTTTTGAAAAAATATTTTGAGTTAAGATCCTGTTATTCATTAGGTTCTATCAAAGCAAATTTAAAAAGAAAAATCCTTGTTTTCTCATATTTTATTTCAAATATTTTCTCATTTATTTTATCAAAAAATCAAAATATAAATACCCGTACAGAATTTTAAATATGTTTGATTTATTAATTTAAAACCAGTTCTGTAACAATTTATTTCATATCCGGATTTAGTTAAGAATAACATAATTCAAAGTGCTTGCTATGTTTTTCTCTCTCTAAAATTTCCAAATAAAAAATTTCTTATTAGAAATACAATGTTAATCAGTTGATGCTTTTACAAAATCATTTCTGATCTCAACCGGGTAATGCTCTCTCTCTCTCTCTCTACTATATATTAATATATATGCAGTTTTAATGGTTGTGTTAATGTTTTTGTTTTGAACAAACATATGCATATGTACTAAAACCAAATACATAAAGGAAAATATTTGGGATTTTCATTTATCCCTCGAAATGATCATTGAAATAAAACAAGTAATACATATAAAAAAATAAGTCAATCCCTACTTAGATCAACAAAGAAAAATTTTATTTTAGCTACTTTTTAGTAAATAGTTACAATTACTATAAACATGTATATACATAGGACATAATCACAACATTAAGTGGCAATTCATTTTTATTAATTATCATTAAAGTATCGTATTGTCATCCAAAACAATCGTGTATATAAATTTCAGTTCAACTGAATATTTTAACACGTGCGTAAAAAACCTTTTCATGTTTAGACACAAGTCGCCAAAAGGGTCGCTAAGTCACCAAAAATGATGCCAACGTGGTTGTATTTGTAATTCTTTAAATAATTAGTTTTAATCAATTAATTTTATTAATTATTATTATACTATCGTATTGTCATCCAAAACAATCGTGTATATAAAATTTCAGTTCAACTGAATGTTTTAAAACATGAGAAAAAAAACTTTCAAGTTTTGACACAAGTCGCCAAAATGGTTGCTAAGTCACCAAAAATGATGCGAATGTGGCTGTATTTGTAATTTTTTAAATAATTAGTTTTGATCAATTAATGTTTATTAATTCTAATTAAATTATTGTATTGTCATCCAAAATAATCATGTATACAATATTTCAGCTCAATTGAGCGCTTTTAAATGTATTTATCAACGACTGAAAATTCCACCAAGATAAATAAATAAATAAATAGAGTGTGAGCTAATAGTAGGAATTGAAAAAGTTAAAAATCCATGCATTAAACAAAAAGAGTCAGTTCTTACTGGTGATGTTTTAAAAATATATATAGGTTTGAAAAATTTTGATCAAATTTTATCAGTGGATCTCAGTATTTTTCATAATTAATTGCAAACATAATAAAGCATTAAAAAGCAGATTAATTCATTAATATTTTTATTATAATTATTTTCCGCTCATTTTATTACATTAATAAGAACTGCTTTTTCGCTTATCATTGTGCGTATATTTCTCTAAGAACATTAAAATGAATAACTACATCTAACTAACCTCTGAGAAATGGGACAACTTTTTCATACGACCCTCTCTTTTCTCATAAAAGCGCCTTTTTATTACTTCCCAAAAGGAAATAAAACCCAAAATGATCAAGTCCACAGAAGCAAAATATCGAAATCCAATGCCTGACTGAGTAAGAAAATCCTATCTTTTCACAGCCTTTGCGGGAATGATTCCTTTCTTGACCATTTTTTCCCCATGGACACTCGTCAGAAAAGTCCCTTTTTCTGTAGATCATATCCTTTCTAAGGAATAGATCCCCACTTTATCCCTCCCCTACCTAGAACTCATGAAACCTTGTATTAACTCTGGTAAAGTTGTGTGCTACCGCATCTTCGGAAGGAAAAGAACTGGAAAGATGGAGGAAAGAGGAACAAAGTAAAAGATGAAAATCGTAAAAGTGCGTAAAGAGACTGGAGTAATGTTGGGGCTTTTGTAAGGTATTTTATTTGTTGAATGAACTAGTGTTAGATGAAATGATTCAACAGAAGTCTAGTTTATATGAGGAAACATAAAGAGGAAAAGGTATAGTTGTGTTAAAATGGGAAAAATAATTTAACATTTGAAACTGTTTTAATAGACATATTGCACGTACGAACTTAAAACTAACTTTAAACTATTTACGATTTTTCTGAAGCATACAAGTATCTTTAAGAAGTAGATTATTTAGTTCAAGCCAAAATCATAATTTAAGCCAATATCTAAAAATAAAATTGAACAAGTTGCTTTTGTATCCAATCAAGGGATGTTACTTTTTACTATTATAAACGATCAGAAAAATCTGTTCCTGGAATGGAAACTTATGGTATTCACAATGAATCCAAATTTACTTTTCTCTGTTTCTCTTTTATAATCTGCGTGTCGCTTTGTTAATATTATTCTGGTTCGTTTTAAAATAAAAAGCTGACAAAATTGGGTAGTATGTTTGTTATATAAACTAAAAATGTTTAGGAAAAGCGTTATAATATTCCTTGATACAATTTACATTTGTCCTAGTTATATTTTCAGCAACATTTTAAACTTTTATTTTGGTTCATACTGAAACCATTATTCATTACTATAGAAAACATTATCTTCTTGTTCCTTTTTTTAATACCCAATTTCAGTAACGAAAGCAATAAACAATACAAGGATATTTTTTCAAGAATTTTAATCAATGAAAATAGAAAAATACTCAAAATGTTGCACACTTGCCAATTTTTTTAAAGATTTACTAAATAATACTCATTTGTCTAAACAACATTTAATTTTATTTTGCTTCTCAATGCGTAGCTACCTTGTAAGACGCAAAATATGAAAGAATTTGTATTCAAATATTAAAAAACAATATCGAAATTTAATATGCATGAATAACAGTTATAAAATATTGCTCGCAGTTTTAAATTGGTGGAATAGACGTATAAGTTTTATTGAGCATAGTTTTCAAACCGTCTAAAGACTATTTTTTATTCTACTTTTTTGTGTTAATTTTTTATTGGATTAAAATTATTCAAGTTCCATTGATATTTGTTTGTTACTTTCTTTTCATAAACTTTTAACACTATACAGAATTTTTTAAATTTCTAATGGGGCTACGGGTTGATGTTTTATTATTGCAGACCTAGTACATTCCCTGGAACTGGTATATTTCTTTAGTGCGGCACCATATAGGTGGATACCAATCACAGCAGGTAATTTTGACGCTCAGTTTGAATATTCAGATGAAGGCACCTGAGCCCTGGGGATGCTAAACCATTCTCAGGATTTTAATTTTGACGAGAGCACCCTAGCCAAACAATCAGTCAAGTGATTTTTTTACATGTCACATATTCATGCGACATGGCCGCTGTCAGTTTTCTGATTATATAGAAAATGATATGCAATATTGTTTTCAATATACTGCATGGTATACAAAGAACTAGAAGATAAATTTCAACTAATATTTAAACGCAATTGTGATAGAATTTAAAATCGAATAGTCTTGTATTCATAATAAGAATTGGTACATTCATTAACAATGTACATTATGCTTTAGTTGAAATATAGTTGAGAATCAAACCCTGGAAACTGATTATTAATATTAAATAGTTTATTGCTTTAACTAAAAAAAATTAAATTTAAAATATTTAGCAAAAACTGCAAACAATCATCAAAAAGTTTTAAAATTCATATTTCTTTATCTAAACTCTACAAAGCTTCAAGTTTTGAGATTAAAATCGCTTACATAAAGAATAAATTAAAGTTTCATCTGCTGAGCTCACTCTGAGCTTTAATACTTTCCTTACTCAGGGATTTAATATTCCCTCTTCAAATTCAACAACTACATCTTGTTTTAATAACTTCAACTCATCTCCCTTCAATATGTGGCATCGTGTTCGCATTGATTATTTTGATTAATTTCAACAAGTCAGTACCAGAGTGGTATAGAATATGTCCCAGGAAAATGACATACAGATGGCATTTGACATGCTAATCTGTAATAGGGGCTTGGGGCAGCTTTCCGATGAATAATCGGCTCAGCTGTAATGCAGAAAATTAAACTAATTAAGCACGCATATGACTAGAGTCCTCATTCTGCGATGAATTGCTTCACCATCCATGAATTGGAACAAGATTAATGTTCCAATGTAATTAACACTGATTGAAACGCCAAAAGTTCCATCTATGTCTGCAAATCGATACTTCAGTAGTAGTTTGTGGGCTTCTGGATTGCAACTCTATGACAACTCCAGAATTCAACATTTAGCATGTTACTGAAACAGAGACATAGTAAACTGTATTAGTTAACTTAATTTTCTATTCAAGATCAGTGAAGAATAGTATTATTTACTTAGTTAATTGAGAAAGAATTCTTAATCAAGTAACTCTGATTCTATTCTTAACTCATTAGTAAGTGTTTCAATTTCTCTAACTTCATTAAATAAATCTGGTATGAGCTATCAAGTTAGGTAAAGTATTTGAGCTGCTTTAGAGGTCCAGATTCTTGAGGTAATTAAGAATTGTCGCATTTTAGAAAACTTACACATATTTTAGCTAAGTTCTTTCCTATGCAATTAGCTTATTAGTTAATTGTATAACAGTTTTATTTTTCGTTAAGTTCTCAGTTTACTTTCAAAAATGTATTTTCTGTGCTGCGAAAAATAGCCAAAATTAAAAAATATTCTTTATAAATATTAAGTATTTATCTTTACTTCTTTAATTTTTGGAATGCAGTTTATGAAAATCTGTTTTCTCCTCTTGCGGTAACAAAATAAATCACTTTAATAATCATTGCATATTTCTGAATATAAGCTGAATTTGGGAGGGGGCTGTTAATTTTCAATGCGGGTAAAACGAGTGTGACATTTTCGAATGAAATTACTATAAAATAAGACGCAAACTGATAACTTTTTTTGGTGATCTTATCTGTAGCTAACTGATTGTTTTCCATTAATTTGTTATTTTATACCAAGGGTGGTGAACCTTTATGGATCAACGTGCCATTTTTTCTGAAGAAATGTTTGATGAGGTATAAATGTGCCGTCAAATAATATTGATTTGTGATTATTGGAAAAATAATAAAACTAAATACTAACAAATCAAGACTCTTTATTTACTGCGAAAAAATACATTTTGCACTGCTTAGTAGTAAATGTTTTAGTAATACGTGTAATTCAAATTAAAGTAACGTTAGCGTGACTTCTGTTATTGCAGATTAGATGACAAACAACTTATATTGTAGAATTTAAAATATTACTTTTAGCAAAATGAATGCTGAATTGCAGTCCGAAATGGTTGCTAAGCGAGTTTTGAATGTGTATCATCTCTGAAAATAATGATTCGTCCTGGCATGCTTCTTGGTCCACCAAGTTTGAAGTTTGTTACACTTACAATCTCGCACTCACTGTTTTTTTGCTGAACTAGCCATGTTAGATAATGGCTAAAAACCGTAAATAAAACAAAAATGAACTTCAAAATACAGTTGTACTATGCATAGACAAACTGCACATCATTTACAATTGTAGCCCACGACTTAACTAAGCAAGGCAATAACAAATGGATGTGCTCCCCGCGCGACTAATCACTCGCGTTTGATCGTAATACTCGTACTTTATATATATAGTGAACTTTGTTATTTTGAACTGAACTACAAACCGTTTTATAAGGGGGTGTACCCAAAATATTGTGTCTTGTGCCAGCAATGGTACACATGCCATTAGTTCACTATCCCTATCTTATACATTGTCTGTCCTAATATTACTTTCTATACGCCTTTTTTTTTCTTCTTTGCTTGGCAATGAGCTGAAAGAGAAACTCGTAGATGCCAAGTGATCGGTGGGCTAATATTTCATTCTCTGGAAGAGAAACTCACCATACGATGAACATATGTAATCAAACATTCTAGTGAGTGAACGTCAATTATAAGAACTAAAAGGAAATTCGAATAAGTGAATATTAACGTCGCGCTACTCAGCTACACGAAGGCTTTTGGCGGCAGACCTCGTAACTTTGAACTATGATCAAGTGACGAGGACGACACCTGAGCTGGCACATCCCTCTCCTAACTACCACACCACACAAATTGGA
This sequence comes from Trichonephila inaurata madagascariensis, assembly GCA_019973955.1. Classification (NCBI taxonomy): domain Eukaryota; kingdom Metazoa; phylum Arthropoda; class Arachnida; order Araneae; family Nephilidae; genus Trichonephila; species Trichonephila inaurata. The sequence continues at coordinate 70,212 of BMAV01002565.1, read as the reverse complement.
GGACGTTTGAGCTCTCCACAGATTTAACGTGTATCACTCCCGTACACGGCGGATCTTTAGTGCTTCTGGGCTCGAACGCGTGACAAGCCAGACACGATCCGATACCTTAACCACTCGGCTACCGTAGCCCCAAAGGAAACTCGAATTTCTACGTCAACTTTCAAGAATTTACGAACCACCCCCCTTCCACCTAGAATGAAAATTCAATTCTCAATACCCAAAACGTTTTAAGAACTGAAATTACCTAATAATTTAATAAGCATTTTTTATTTATTACAGTAATTCCTTAGATCTGTTCGACGATACATCATGAGGAATATCGCATGAGTCATTATCATGTTCCATATCACCATAAAGTTCCCAGGCTAAATCACATGCACTTACGTAACTGAAAAGTTGAAAGCTTGAATGATGATTTTAGTTTGATAAAAGGTTGATCCATCTATAAATGCATTTGGATTAAGACTATCTGAAACACATATAAATGTTTTACAAAGTAGATAAATGTGCAATATTGCGTAGATATAGTTAAAATATAAAAAATTTTGCGACCGATTTATTTTCATAGTTATTTGCAAAAACTTATTTATTTTTAGGGAAATAAATTTAATAATTTACACCCATATATATCCCCATTTTCGATAAATTTTATGTATTACAATTATAAGGTTTAACTTTAATAATCTTTCAAAATATGTGTAGTACTGCTTCATATCATTTTTGACTTTCAAGAAAGGATATGTTTCGCATGTTTGCAAATTAATAAATAATTTTTGTAACCCTTAGATATTAAATTTAAATCAATATTACAATTGTTGTTTTTTGTTGAGGATGAGGTATTAAATTGTGTTGTTCCCATCAAACAGATTCTCCACATTTGATGTTGAGGGTCGACCACCTGATGTTTTCATGGTGCTTGTCTGAAATATCCCACTCAGAAAAAAAAACAAAACTAATTTAAGCATAGAATGGATGTAGTGGTTCCACACCATCTGTACATTATCCACATTTATGTTAGTAAATTCAAATTCCCTATCCCTATCCTGCATGTTTTTTATAATCCATTTTAGATTTGAAAATAAGTGCATTGATGTACCGAATTAGACAAAGAAAAAAAATTCTGTGCACGACTTTTAACCACCATACACTCCACTGATACAAAGCTTGGTAAACTATTGCCGAGTGAAATCTCAAATGCTTCAGAGTGCTTTACAGATTTAATGTTATCATCTAAAGCGTGTTTCAGAGTAAATTAGCATTGTCGTTTCCAGCACGACATAGAAGTTCTAAAACACATTTATATTGTCATATCCAGTATGGCATGCGAGTGCTAAGGGTTAATATATATATAGTTGTAAATTAAGATGATTAGCCCATTCATTCTAAGTAAAGTATGCTCATTCTAAGTGAGTGTATGACTCTATTTCAAATCAGAATACCGTGTATTTCAGTGTATGAGTTGAGAGTATTGGAAACACTTTTTAAAAGTTAAAGTAAGGGGATTTTCCTATAAATACGGATCCGCTAATCTAAAAAAGTGTAACTTAAAAGAAATATTTTCCGTTAGTCATGTTCACACACAGAATTCAAGCTTTAAAAAAATACTATCATTTCAAGAAACCTTACTTATTATTATTTCACATACTTACTATTCAGGATTTCTCTGCCATTTTTCTTCAGTCATTAAATCTCTGGTAAATTAAAACAATCGTTTTTTTTAAAAATATTCCTACTGTAATTCCAATCTATAGAAATATACAAAACTTTTTTTGAATGTTTGAATGTGTGATTATACATTAGGACGCAAAAGTATTTTATTACATGAATTTTTAAAAAAAATAATGGCAACATAGTTCTGAAAGCCACAGAAGAACGAGCATGTGTAAATGGGATATGGGATCAGGGTTATAGCATTGTTATTGATGTATGAGTGCATAAAACAGTCGATACACTTAGAAAGGGTAGATACTGATTGGCATTAAAGGGGACAGTGTCGTTTCTACCTCTTTAAGTCATGTTTACAAATGGTGATCAGTGACATTAGATTTAAATTATGATGTTCATGTGTTAAAAATGTCTCTAATTATTATCTAGGATCACGTGTGACCTTTTTCCTTGATGGGCTGTCTGGGATATATCCATGCAAGCTGGTCTTAGTCTTCAAAAAATGGGGCACATACTGAAGAAGTGTCTCGAGGAAAATTTCGTCCACTAGTTCCTATGTCAATTCACCAAAATACAGAAATGGCACCTATATGCAGAGACTATATCTACCTCATCAGATAAATGCAATAATAAAACGCATTTCTGATGCATTTTGTCATCATTCTAGGAGAAGCTACCAATGCGGATTACTATTGCCCATTTCTACAGTACTATGTAAATCCTTTTATTTATAGTTTAAGGGTCAAGTATATTGCGAGACATATTTTCTATAATGTTGTTCAACACCGCTCGTCGCCCACAATATAGAATGTACCTATATCAAGACGGCGGCACTAAGTTGTCCTGAAACACCCTTCATGCTCCCCTAACATGACTTCAACCTCTTTGTTTTAGTAGAAAAAATACCTCTGAGAGAGGCATCCTATTTCTCAATGTGGCACCTATAATTCCAGCAGTGGAGGATTTTATCGCTGTCATCAACAACCAACGACATGCAGAAAATACCGTATGGGTTATCGACATTTTGCAAAAGGTTTTAAACTTTGTAGGTGATTATGCCGAAGGAATATAGTGCAATTTCATTCAAAATTTCATTAAAATTGCATCTGTGTTGCCCCTGATTTATTTACAACCCTCGCATGGGATAAACAACTTATAAGTATTTAATTCTGAACATTTTGTCTCTTAACTGGTAAATCATGAAATAAAATCCAAGATCAAAGAACTGTAAGATTATTTTAAACATATGTAACATTTAAAGAACATTATTAAATTAAAATTTAAAACATTATTCAAAATGATACCCAGCAAACGTTGAAATACTGTTTTCACTTTTGTTTTTCCGTTTGTCTGCATGCATTTAATGTTTTATAGCTAAAATAGATGAGAATCAAAATATAATACGATTCTTAAAGTAACAAAGAATGTATTCAAGACGAATTAAATGTGTGTTTGATTTTAAAATTAATCAAGATTAAATAATTACTAACTATAAGTATATTAGTGTTAATATACTAATATAATACTATTAGTGTTAATATGATATGTCCATTATGCTGAGCAATATTAGCATTCAAATATTAAAGATTTTAAATTAAAATGGAATGTGTGTGTTAACAGAGATCAAATAAGAATATGTATAAAGTTCAATCTTACAAAAATCTAATTTTCTCAAATTTGTCCTCCTTTTCACCCCAAAATAGTTGCAAAAAGTACTAAGCGTGTTCTCGAGTCTTTAAGTAAATGTACAGCTTATTTTAGTAGAGCACGAAAATAGGAATGCATTTTCTTCACATTTTTCCAATTTCTTTTGAAGAAGTCTTTTTATAACAGGATCGTAATTTTTTGAATATTGTTGTCTTTTATCGTAAGCCTTTTTTGTACAAATAACGTACCAATAATAAAAAAATAACCAAATAGCGTCACATAGAATGATTTATTTGTATTTACTTAAGGTATATATATATCCGACTACGTTCGGAACCATGATTTTAAAAAGGCGCATAAATGGATAATTTTCATGATATGTAGTGTCACTTAGACTAGAATACATGTATAAATTTGCTTTAAGCACATTTTGACAAAATAAATTATTTAAATACAATATTTCGGATAAAAATTAACTTAGAATAACCTTTTTTCAAAATGTTCTCCTTTTGTGAAAAATGCTTCTATTATAATAATATTTTGCTTGTGTATAGATCAGACCTCTGTACAGAGGCTCAGATATGGTTTATGAAAAAAGTCACATTATTGTCAGAGTTACAACCATTTGAAATAATTATCGGCGTTTTTTTTCTTAAAATTTCTCCCCTCTGTTGTCGTAAAACATGGATAAACCCACTTCTAAGTTATATATTTCAAAAATTCTAGTTGAGCCTCTGCACAGAGGTCTGAGCTATAGACTGGCAAAGTATTATTGTAATAGATGCATTTTTAACAAAAGGAGAGTATTTTGAAAATGGGTCATTCTATGTTCAGTTTTTGTCAAAATATTGTACTTAAATAATTTTTTTATCGTAATACTATTCTTAAAATAATTTTATATACATTTTCTAATCAAAGTGACCCTAAATATCATAAATAGTATCCATTTATACGATTTTGCAAAATCATGGTTCCGAACGTAGTCGGATACCTTAATAGGTATATTCAATTGCTCTGCGATATTCATAATCAGGTGCAGTGACGGCATAAGTAATACATAACAGGAGAGAGAAGAGAAACATTTACAGCAAAATTATGGATTAAAATGTTTGGGAAAGTAAAATGCTTTACAATTATATGGCAAAAAGAAAAAAAAATGGGCAATATTTGAATATCCTATAAGCACTCTTTAGTTTAAAGCAAACTGGCAGATACCCAATCGTATTCTTGTTGTATCATTTTCATTTAATAAAAAGTATTCTTAATAAGCAAAAAAAAAAAAAAGACACCGTAATTACATTATTTTATGTTACAAAGTTTTAGTTCTTATTGGTTCCTTACTTGGCACACACCCCCCGTAATTTTTCCGGACACTCATTACTACTTAGAAAACAACACTAAATCTGTTAATATTGCAGAAAATATGAAACAGGTTTGACAAATGGGTAATTGCTAATAAAATGCATTATGATCATAAAGTGCTGCAGATAGCCATAACGCTGATTTGTAAGGTCGCAATTTATAACAGTGGACTAAATTGCCCGAGATGGACACATTATCCCATAAATATTTTTCCGCGTAGAACTTGCCTATTAGGATGGCCATTTTGCCCTGGCATCACCACGCGTATCATTAAATGTGACCTAGTTGGCAAGGCTTGCGTGTTTTGTTTGTTAGTTTACGGACATTTTTAATGCTTTGTTCTAAATATAAAATGATGCCTTCTACTTCATTAATGATTACATATCATCTGTCATGTTCCATTAATATGATGCATTCGTGTGAGAAAATCGGCAAGCGGACTTAAGAGATATTATCTTTGGATTAAGTTTCAATTATTTTAAAATCATTGCTCATAAAATAACATTGCATTAAAAAGCAGAAACATATTGGAATAACAAGGAAAAAGTTTTGAAGCTGACAATTGAGAAAATACTATATCGATTAAAGCCTCTTTTTTCAAATACCTGGAATTATCAAAGTAGAAAGCCAGGTTTAAAGCTGTTTTAATTGATAATGTGCAGTGGCGTAACTTACACCCACGAATTCCCGCATTGCGGAGGGGGAAGGGTTCTAGGGGTTCCTAAGCCTGACTGCCGCCAAGTACCTACCTTTGTAAAATTCATCTTGGGGGCCCAAATGTTCTCCGTTGCGCCACTGATTAGAGGACACATACAGAGAAATTTTAAACATCTACATCCTTGTTTATTCGATGACAAATGTTTTTAGATACCTAAAAACGTTATACGAAGAGAATTATTTAATAAACAATTTTATGGGGCATTTTTATTCACAGCTTATTTACTCGAGAATTAAATAGAAAATTTTACTTATCGATTGAATTATTGTGTTTTTTTCTTACTTTTCAATTGTTCTACAGAATTTATTATTTGTGTTTATAGTTTCAGTATATTATTACAATAGTCTTATTGTAAAAACAAGCTTCCTTTCAGCTATTTACTTTTATGTTTTTGTAGTCATTAATTTTGTTTTGCATTTTGTCAGATTTTTTAAAAATTGTGTTGATTAGCTTGCTACCAATTTTCTTCTATCACATTGCATAGTATTTTTATTTTTTATAAAATTCTAATTTAATGAATGTTTATCCGTACATTTTCAATAACAAAATTTCTAGAGATTATTATATGTATGCAGCATTTTCAACTGCAGTTTATGTATACTTTATTGATTTTATTTTTAAAAGAGCTTGGCTGGGATTCAAAATAAAATAACAAAATACGGCTTAGTTTCTAGTTTTACTAATGTGAAAAATGTGTTATTGAATTGTTTAGAAACAACAATTTCATCTTAAGTCAAAATATAATAGCAAGACTGCAGAGATGAAAGCTAAATTCCTGTGTATAATAAATAAATAAATAAGATTAATGAAAATAAAAACTATTGGATTTTTTTTTTTATTTAGAAGTCGTAAACATAAGGTATTTGATAAAGAAATGTTGCGTATTAAAAATATTGTTTAATATTTATGATATCTTTAAGAATTTAAGAATTATTCTTGTTCTGAATTTTTTGTCATTTTGCTTTAAAAGAAATTCTTCGTTTCTCATTTGGTTCTCAGATTTTTGCGTGAAAATTATATTATTGTTATACTAGAGGAGGTATACCCATGTTCGTCTAAATGCAGGTCAACCCCCATTGAAGAAATCATACAAATATTCATAATCATTGCTCAAACTTTAAAACTGTAATTTACAAGTATTTATTTATTTATTTTTGCATAATTCGCTCTTGATGTTCCTTTTTAGTTAAATTCATAACTGAAGCTGCAACGTCTAATATTTCACTAATAAAATTCTCAGATCTTGATAAATCTGCAGCTCTTGCAGATCTGCAGCTCTTCTCCTGGAAAGTTGTCTTTTGTTCCGATAAATCTGTAGCTTATGCATCTTCCTGGAAAGTTGAGTCTTTTGTTCCGTTGATTGTTAATAAATCTTCGGATGAGACAACGCCTTTCTTCTCACGCAACGATTCCAGTTCAGGCAATCATTGCGATATTTTTCTGCAAGTGCTAGCAATAATATACTTTTGCGACCGTATTGAGAACATTATATGAAATGAATCTCATGGTTGCCAATTCAGCACGTACGACACATACGAAATCGGGATTGAACGGGGACATTGCTGCGATAACACGCAAAACATTTTTTACTGTATCATGAAAAACCTTTTTATACATAGAAAGCAAAATGTTTTAGAATGTTTTTTTCAATTAATTTTTGCAAAACTGCGGAAAATGGCGCCTTTACTACTTAAGTATAGATTACCGTATTTACTCGAGTCTAAGCCACTACTATTTTTCCAGTGTTAATGCTACTGAAAATCGAGTTCGGCTTAGAATCGAAGGCGAAATATTTGTTGGATGGGGAAAATTAGAATACATATCACAATGGTTAAAAAGCTAGAAATAGTTATTAAAAAAACTGGTATAACTTCTTTAAATTAAAGATATTAAATAATTTAGTATTATTGTACACTTCCTTTAACCTTATTAAGTTCCAAACATGTTCTGCACTAATTTTTTGCAGTCCTCTTTGCTGATAACTTGCCAAACATATTTCACGCATTCTGCTATTTTTCAATTCCTACTATTAGCTCACACTCTCTATATATTTATTTATTTATCTTTGTGGAATTTTCAATCGTTAATAAAATACATTTTAAAGCGCCCAATTGGTCTGAAATTTCATATGCATGATTATTTTGGATGACAATAGAGTAATTTATTATAATTAATAAAAATTAATTGATTAAAACTAAATATTCAAAGAATAACAAATACAGTCACGTTGGTATCATTTTTGACGACTTAGCGACCCTTTTGGCGACTTGTGTTAAAACATGAAAAGGTTTTTTTTTTCTCACATTTTTAAGCGCTCGCTTGAGTTGCAATTTTCTATACACTATTGTTTTGGGTAAAAATACGATAATTAAATTATAATTTATTAAAATTAATGGACTGAAACTAGTTATTTAAAGAATTACAGATACAGCCACGTTAGTTTCATTTTTAGCGACTTGGGTCAAAACTTTAAAATATTTTTTTCTCACGTTTTAAAGCATTCAGTTGAACTAAAATTTTATACTTAAGATTGCTTTGGATGACAATACGATACTTTAAAGATAATTAATAAAAATAAATTACCACTTAATGTTGTGATTATGTCATATGTATATGCATATTTATATTAATAGTAACTATTTAATAAAAAGCAGTTAAAATAAAAATTTTCTTTGTTGATCTAAGTAGGAACTGACTTAATTTTTTTTTAATATATTACTAGTTATTTTTGTCCTTTGAAGTTAAAACTGTTTTTCTTCATCACATTTTCCCTCAGAGCTTAGGATTGACCAAAGAAATTGTCAAACTATATTGTTCTTAAGCCAAACAGTAGCGACCATTGATATGTGGCAAAGATAAAATCATCCTCCATTAGATCGTATGATGACAGGATCATAAAATGCTCAAATATTTTCGGAATGTACCAAATTACGCAAATTTTTTAAGTATTAAACTCTTAATTAAACATCTACTGTGGCCGGTGTGTCACGAGTTCAAGCCTTGTGCCACTGAAGACTCGCCATGTGCAGAGAGCCAAAGCACATTAATTCTGCCGAGGCTTATAGTCCACACGAAGCTCATAGTCCTCACGTTGGTTGACAACATACCCCTAAGTTTGAAAGGGCTATGTAGTCCTTGTCACTTAATCTTGGTTAAAAAATATAAGGTCCTTCGCCAATATCCACTTGTGTAACTTTACATTGCAACGTTAGTATACACTCACTCATACATTCACAATAATAACAGAGGTGTAAAAATTCACTGACGTTTCAGGCAATGTGCAATAAATCTTGCAACGTTACACTTTGATGACGGTAAAAAACGTAAAACATTGATTCATCGCAAAAAAATGTGTTATTCCTTTCTTAAATAATCCATTGCAATTTGTCTTCCACCACTATGATCTTATCATTTCCTTGCTTGCGAATAGACTTTGTTTTGGAAATACGTGATTGAAGATGTGGTTCAGGGGTACTCAACCTTTTTTTCTGCTGGGCCGCATACATATGTCAGGTCTTTCATGCGGACCGTATACGCGCGTATGTTAGTTATTTCACACATTCCGCAAAATGAGGATAAATGATGGAGGAGAATGGGGGGATAAATGCTTCAAGACCAAGATAAAATTTTAAATTTAAAATGCGGAGAACTGATCAAAATATTATACCTTTTGTTTTGCTTTTTTTTTTAATTATTATTTTTTACAATTTCTTTCTTTTTGTTTTTGTCACTAACACTAAATTAGAAACACTCTTTCACAATTTCTACATCAGTAAACGGTTTCATATGATTACCAATAATATAACAAGCTTCATAGGATATCATTGTTACCACTGACAAAACACTTTGTTGCTGTTACAAAGACTATTCAAGAAAGCCTACTTATCACATCTTGAAAGAGATCTTCGAAGAAAAGGGTCACTGAATGTGATTCCTGTTTATTGGTATTTTTTTAAGTACAGCACTTTCGTGACAAATCAAACAATTACTGATCCATGTTTGTTTTTCACTACAAAATAGTCAACCTCCCAATCGTCTTGAAATGATATATTTTCTTCGAATATTTTTCGCTTGCAAGATATGAAAGTTAGTTAAAAATTAGTTCCGCCCATAAAATTGTCACTACTCCACTGATGTCTGTTATCACTAACCGTAACCGTTCCAAATAGAAAAAGAATAGCAATTCGTACCCTTGCGACTCCAACAGCAAAACGCAAAATTGATACATTTTATTTCTTGACTATGAATTTTCCACAAAATTTTTAATATAATGTTCTTAAATAAATAAATTTTTCAGAGCAATGGGCCATGACAGGGTCACTTAAAAAGCCTTGGTGGGTCGCAGGTTCAGTATCGCTGATCTAGTTACTCATCGTTTAAATGTGGTAGATGCTGAAGCATCTGTTCTTTATTATAGCCACTTTCGACTTAAGTATTCCACACTCATGAAACAGTTTTCCCCCATTATATGTTTCAGCTTTCTGTTTTGCCTTAGCATGGTTTTTCATTTATGGCCACAATTAGCTCCATTCCCTTTAAACTTTTGATTCCTAGAATAATCTCTTTAAATTTAAATTACAGTTCATAGATAGTAATTCTTTATTTTTCCTTCCTTGGCAAACACTTGTTGACTAAGTATATTATTGCGTTAAGTCACGATTGCAGTCCGGTATGTCTTTAGGGTGGTGCATTTTAAATTCTAAATTAACTAAAACTGATTTCCAAACAAGTTTTATACATGTAAGTAAAGATGCTAATCATAGATATTTTATCATCAACGCTGATCTATCACAAAACTCAACAAATATTTCAGTTCTTTTAACCACTTTTGAAAATACTTAAATTTTTTGAATAATTTCAATGTTTTTATAAAAAAAGATCTCTTTTAATTCTTTAAAAAGAGATTTTGCATGTTTATTATGAAACATATGTGAATAATAAAACATATGGCAACATACTACTACACTTCACCCCTTTTTCGTTCATATCCGCTATATATATATATATATGTATATCATTTTATTAGGCAGGGCAATGATCATTTTATATTATTTTAACATTTTGAATTGAAATTGTATGTACATAACAACCTTTTTGGACGAGAAACTTGTTTGGATAAAACAGTTTTTTTTTTCATATTATTTGTTTAATTGAATGTTCATGTTTATGTTTGTATTTAGTTTTTATATTCAATTCTTAACAAAATGTATTTTGTGCCATACAATTCCTAATGCCATCGACTACTTATTTATCTTCTGTCCAATTGCACCATGTTGTTTTGTTTTAAAATCTGCTTGTGTAGTAAGAATCTGTGGAATATCAGAGTTGCTGTTTGTCTCTCTCTTGAAAAGGTTCACTGCACAAAGCTGCTGACACTTAGTCAAAACATTTCTTCGTAAAATGCAATTGTTATGTTTTAAATTCACGAATGTTATAGTCCTGTGTATAGGCTAAAATTTTAATTATTCTTAAAGATAAGGGAATATCTTGTGTGGGTTTTGTATACACTTCATAAATAAAGTAAAATATATATAGAATATGCTGATTGATTTTGAATGACTACTTTTTAGTGCTTGATTCTAAAACATAACCAGTAGCCGAGAAAAATTTATTTGTACGTAAAGTATTCAATAATATCTTGTTCCAAGCATCTGTACTATGATTCTTTACCTGTATACTTAACGAAAAATATAATTTATTGCATTCACTGCAATTCTTTGTCAGAAAACTTTCATAATCGTTAGCCAACAGCGTTACGGAGAATATTAGATCCACCTTGAAAAATCAGAGTTTGGGGGTTCCATACCAGATCTTACAAAGGATTGCAAAACTATAATATTACATAGGCTTAGGGCCCCCTAGAATCCTAGACCCCTCCACGATGGGGGGGTGTAAGTTACGTCACTGCCGTTAGTTAAATGAAAATGAGTCAAATGACTTAAATTTCGATATTTATACAGAGGGGGGNCCCCCCCCCCCCCCCCCCCCCGGGCCTTCCTTTTTTTGAAAAGGCAATAAAACGTACAACGTGTTTCATTCGATTTTATTGTTTTTTTTTCCACCTGCCACACAACATTGGATTTTTGAATTTACACAATTTTAAACACATTGTCTGTTAAATGCCGCCACACCATTATCAAATACACTGATACAGTCTATTTCGAAAACTTTGAGTCACCTTTCCAAGCATATCGATCGCTATATTGTCAGTTTCGGCTCGGATGCTGTTCCGCAGGTCTTCCAGGATCTTGGAGCGATGTCCGTAAACCAGGGACTTGAGATAAGTCCACAGGAAGTTACCAGGAGGGGATAAATCAGGTTAGCACGAAGGCCATTTTACGGTCCCTCGCAGGGAGATCAGTTATTCGGGGAAGGCTGCTCTTAAAACACACGTGGAAACCCTGGAGTTGTGGGCTCTGGCCCCATCTTGTTATAACTACATGTCATCAAAATCCCTTTCTTGGAGAACGGGTAAGAAGAATTCTTGGATCATTGTCACATACCAGTCTGAATTGACACACGAAGTCATTCCACATTTTCATTTCTAACGGTCTTCGAAGATTCTTTCTACTCTTTGGAGATATTCCCCGTCGCTCGGAAGGCATCCATCTACATTAAAACACATTTTCGAGCAGGCGGAACACGATTTCTAGGAGGAATATCGAAGTGACGACGAAAGGCACGTTGCACTGCAACCACCAACCGACAGTTCCAGAAATACGCCTCCACGGCAAAAGCGCTTTGCTGTCTCGATCACAACACGTTTGAGACAGAAACAGGCAGAAACACAAATACTCCACTTCACCCCTTCCACCGAACTCCTCCTCACGAACATTGCGACATAGCCATCGTTCGATAGCCATGTCGTGGGGTGTCAGCGTAAGTTAGAGGTGTGGGATTCTCGGAATGATGAGACATTTTATAATTCTTAATATGACTTTTATTAAGAATTTAACTTAGATTACTTAGATATCGAACAAACTTATATTAAGTGAGAATAAACCAACACACGTAGTCTTAACTAACTCAGATCGCGCAATTAGATCACTTATCAATATAAATATATTATTTCCGCCTAATCTCAATCTCAATAATATACTAGCGTTCAGAATATAATCTTCCTACCTTGGTTGAATACTCAACGTCCCAGCTATTTCAAATCTTTCTCCTGAGATTGTACAATGGTATGTGTACTTTGGTATAGTTGGCGGGGGACGTCTTGATTCTAAGTAAGCCGTCGATCAACACTTCTATCTTCTCTACACTGAACTTTCTCTAAATTTCCATCTTTCTCACTAAAATTCCTATCCTTTTAAAGGTTATCTTATTTGCATCTATGCTTCGTTTCACTTCTTGGATTTGGGTTGGAAAAGTTTTGCCATTAATCGTGGCCGTCAAAAAACATAGAGGTTATGTTAGAGGAAGAACGCGAGAGATGTCACAACATTACTGCAAGATGTTCAAAAAAGAAAGCTTCCACGCCACACCCTTTACTATGATTTTGATGCAATTATTTTAATATATTGCAAAACATATATTGTAACAAAATATGTGAACATATAGAAACATAAAATTCCACAACACCACATATGTTTGTCTTAAAGAAACCGTGCTTCAAAAATTAAGATTGAAATGTTGTGAGAATGAAAAAAAAAAGCAAACAGAAAAATTGTGAACTCTAATACCTCTGCTTCTTGACATAAAAATTATTTCTTTTAACCGTAAAATATCTTTAAAGCTTTAAATACTTGGTTAAACCGGAAAAAACACCAAAAAGAAAGAAAATATTTAAAACTTTTGGAAGCAATTTTTTTCTTCTTGTCTTCTTCTGAGCATTAAATAACCACAAGACCGATCAATGCGGTTTACCGTTTGGTTATTTCCACATTCTTTGTGTCGGCGTGTTTTAGGTGCAACCGTCTGTAAACAGAATATATTTCAGCATTCCCAGGGCAACTCTTTCAGCCGATCCATCACAATTGTGCATTTCAAACATCGCTTCTAGTTTACGGCATGAATACCAAATACATTCCAGAGATAAACAGCAAAAGTTTGTTCACGTATAACTGCGATGCATCGCATATTTTATTACTATTTTTTTACTCTTAAAGGCACCGTAAAAACATAAATCTTAACGAGTGGAATAATTTTGTAGAATAGCCTCCAATGTGTTGAAAAGGGCTGAATTGTGCGGAATACATGTTTTTGTTCACACCTATTGTGGACAGGTGAAGAATGTGTTTACTCAAGTTTTTTTTTTTCAATCGTCAAAATAGTTTGAATTGGTGAAACATGCGGACGGTTTGGAAGAAGCTTCATTTTTATAGTGGAATTGCTTGCAACTGAAAATAAAGTTTTAATGAAAAAATTACCTGTGGAATTTTAGTTTGTGGCCTATTTTACAACTTTTATAAATGTAGACAATTTTTTTTGTATTCCTACTATTAGTTCACACTCTCCCTATATATATATTATATATATATATATATATGACATGTTTTTGGAGTCAGGAACAACCTTAGTTTTAAAAAAGGTCTTTATTCTAGAATGAGTACATCTCTTCTAAAGCAAGAGGCAGAGAGAAAAAGAACGCCACTGAAAATCTTAAGTGGGTTAAACACTTAAAACACCGATCGCGGCGTTCATGAGTGCTCTTGAAAGTTAATGCTTACATATAGGGCTATTAAATATAACGATTTGGAATTAGACATGTTTATTGGCTAGGCCATATGTTCGGAAGAAATAAATGGGTGATTAGTTTGATACTTGAAGATGAAATGTAAAATAAGAGTTAAGTGCTAGATAGAGAATTTAATTTTTAATCTAATTTAATTATCCTTACATTTATATATGTATCCTGATCAAATTTTCAATCGTTAATAAAATACTTTCTATTCATCCATTCAAGTTCAAATACATTTACTTTTAAATTGCAGTGGATGACACTCGATGTCAATTCAGTTTTTTTCAAATATTAATTAATTAATTAATTAAATTTAAATTATGAATAAATAGCAACAAACAAAAATAGCATATATGAAAAAAAATCATTCGTCATGTCCCTGTAGTGCAATGGATAGCGCGTTAGATTTCTAATCCATAGGTCGTAGGTTCAAATTCCACCTGACTTGGCCTAATTTCTGAGAATGTGATTTTCTTTTAATATACTATTTCATTATAATAATTAAATTTAATTAATGAATAAATAGTAACAGACAAACAAAAATAGTCCAACATCCTTTATAGAAAAGAAAATGGAAAATCGCTTTCTATTTTGCCACTTAATACTGTGATTCTGTCATATGTAAACAAATATTTATATTAATTGTAATTATTTAATAAGAAGAAACTACAATAAAATGTTTCTTTGTGGACCTAAGTAGGAATTGACTAATTTTTTTTTATTACTTGATTTTAAATAGCTTCTTCTGATTTCTTTTAACTGAACATATTTTTCACTGTTGTTAAGAGCAATCAAATATATATATATATATATATATATATATATATATATATATAATTTATAATACATATTTTATAGAATAAATTTCATTTAGAATAGAAAATGTAGCATGTATTAATTGTACTGGTTTTACTACATGTTCGAGAGAATTAATGTAATACATTCGTTATGTATTCCCCATTATTATTATTGAAAAGCATTATCTTTGTAGAAAAATTCCAAGAACGTAAAAATTAAACGAATATTTTAAGGTATCACAATATTGTATTTCAATGATTAAAAAGAAAGTGTATTTGATGAGATATATTAACTCTATACATTTTCAAATTACTTTAAGGAATCCTAGGATATTTGGAATATTTCTATTACATATAAACATTTCTTAATTTTTTTTTTCAAGCACTCAAAATACACTAGCTTTATGTATGGAAAATTATGTTTACCATATAAAGTTCTAACTCAAATGAAATATTTCGGGAATAATGCCATTTTAGAATTTCTTGAAATTTCAGATTCGCATTCCTTTATATTGTTTATTAACTAGGGCTATTTATCTGAATTTTTTTTTATTTAACTTATTGTTATTCTTATAAAGATAAAAAAGCTCATTATCACTCTATACATGAGTGATTTTAATAAAATAACACATTAAAACATAAAAGAGAGAACTCTCCACTTTAAAAAAGTACCTAATAAAAATAAGATATAAAAACATAAACTAGAAATTAGAGCCTTTATGTTATACTTCAGTAATCTCGTTACACATGTGGAATGATGCCCATAGTAACTTTTCACAATTATGATCACAGTTCAATGAAATCGGTATCATTAAGACAGGGGTGTCAAACTCGCTGCTCGAAACAAACATTTTTGTGGCTCGGCCAGGAATCGGCACGAAAGAATCTATAACAAAATATCGAAATTTCATCAGAAATAGGAAAGATAGAGTAGAGAAGAGATTCCAAGTGTCAGAAAGTAAACATTATTTATATATATATATATATATATACATGTTTATTAGAAATAAACAAAAGTTTCTAGGAATATTGATTTTTTTTTTGCAGCCCACCTGTAAATTAAACCTTGTTTGTTTGGCCCAAGTTAGCTTTTGAGAGAGTTTCACACCCTTGCATTAAGGTATCCGACTACGTTCGGAACGTGATTTTGCAAAAGCGTACGAACGAATATTATTTTAATATTTAGAGTCACTTAGATTAGAAAACACGTATAAAATTGTTTTAAGAATATTATTACGTCAAAAAATTATTTAAATGCGATATTTTGGCAAAAAATGAGCATCAAATTACCTATTTTCAAAATATTCTGCTTTTACGAAAACTGCTTCTATAATAATAATATTCTGTCTATATATAGCTATAGCATATGTCTATACAGAGTCCGAACTAGGATTTTTGAAATATGTAACTTGGAAGTGGATTTATCCATATTTTAATACATCAGAGCGAAAAAATGTTAGCAAAAAAATACCAATTATTACTTCAATTGGTTCTAACTCTGGAAATAATGTGAATTTTTCAAAGTTCCTAGTTCAAGCTCTCTGGAGAAGTTTTAGGTATATATATAGCCAAAATGGTATTAAAATACGAGTGATTTTCATAAAAGGTGAATGTTTTGAAAATAGGTAATCCTATGCTCATTTTTTGCAAAATATCACATTTAAAGGATTTTTTTGGTGTAATAATAGCCTTAAAACAATTTTATGCGTGCATTCTAATCTAATTGACATTAAATATTGAAAAAAATATTCTCGTTTGTACGCTTTTGCAAAATCACGTTTCCGAACGTAGTCGGATACCTTTAGAGGGGTAAATTACAGACAATGGATTACACTAACTAGCTTAACCAATACACCTAATTAATATCTAAAAAACATTTTTGCGTAATAGAATCCATTTAGTTTTTGCATAATTATGCAGCTAATGGTTTCGGTAGCTCATATTCTTAATTCTATTCGAATCCAAAAGAGGAGTGGATATTGTTAGAATCATTTAAAGGGCCATTTAGTATATCACGCAAACAATTCAAATTGTTGCCTCCTTTCATTTCTTAACATCACATGACGGTTGACAATTAGTTAAGTTAGCTATTGCCGTTATCGCAGCCCGAAGGTCAAGGGTGATCAGACAAGATCTTAAAACAGATACGTTTATTTATATTTATCTCTTTATAAATGATATACAACATTACTTTCTATCGTAAATCCTAATACTTAATCAACCTTTTAGATAATACAAAATGACTTAGTTTCAGTCGGAGCTCCTTGTGATGATCCTTCTCGAGCCCCAAAAGCTCGGTCAGCTCCAATACTATTTGCTTCCACAACTCCTGGTGGATTCAAAGATGAATATTCATTTCAGGCCGCATGACTTTCCAGTCGGAATTCACTCCCGCCTCCCCCTTAGATTTTACTTTAAGCGATTAAACACACACCCATTTGTCAGGGCTTGAATAGTATTTGCGTTTGCTTAAAACCAAGTCATCTCTAAGGAAAGAGGTTTTTAAACTAAAAAAACAGAAAAAGGATAATTTCCTCATGAGGGTTATTAGAAGAACCTCGAATAGAACCCTTTACATGGTTTCTGTCAACTTTTAACTGATGTCCTGAAGAGAAATCAGACCCCAAAATTTTGAAAGAAAATGAGAGGTTGGATGTATTAAAATTTCTGAGGTTGGAATGTTAATATACATCAATTTTGCGCATTAAATCAATCACGATCCACCTGTGGACCGCCAAGACATTTTTTGGCTGACCACCTTTACTAAGGCGTAAGCCGCGCATACTAAAAGAAACGTATTTATGGAACACTGGTACCAGCTAGACTGTAGAATCGACTTTTGACAATCGATTGGACTGTGTTTACTTAAGCAAAGGATTCAATAAATGTGCAGACGACACATGTACCTTCATTTACAGCGCACGTCGACGCTTAACACATTCACTGCCGCTGTAGGGGAAAAAAGCAACCACTGTGGAATGTCAACCGCATAAATGAATTATTCCTACTGAAAGGGTGAATAAATATTAATGATCATCTCTTCCCGCGAAAGCACGGGATTGGCTATTGAGGCATTACCTCACACTTCACGCATCCAAGGGATTGAGATCTTCGGCATGATGCCATATCCCACTTTGGCGCGGGACTATGTATAAAACAAATTAAGTGCATTCGTCGGTTTCAGATTCATCGGTTCACATTTGTTCTCTGTTCGCTACCTCTAGTACTACCACGTTTATAGTTGTTCAAGCATTTAACTTTACAATTTTGTGTTACTTGTGTTTTTGTATTAAAGGCAGTATCTGTCATTTTTTAAAAGAGGGGTGCAACTTCGAAAACAAGTGTTAAGAAAAGGAAGCATACAATTTTAATACAGAATGGCCACACGTTCACCACTGGACCGCAACAATTTAAAAACATTAGAAGTATCATGGAAAAGTCCACCCGCCGCTAATATACATTATTCTGAGAGACGGTTTCAAAGGACGACTTAATGTTCGATTGCGACTGTATGTAATAGAATAAAATCTTAAAAGCTGATTTAACACAAGGAAATGTTTGTTAGATATTTTCATTGAATATTTCTTGAAAAAGGAATTAATTGATTTTTCCTCCCCCTCCCCCCATAGCTGACAAATGGTTAATAAAGTCATTAAGAGTGTTATCTAGTTTTTTTCTCTTGGATTCTATACTTTTCTTCTATACCAGAAACTTTTAATTTGATAAATAATTCTTTCAGACTGAAAAATACCCAAGTATACTATATTTAGAAATATCCTGAAAAGCAGCAGCTAATGCAACCGAGAAAAATAGAAAAATGAATTATATTAAACGTAAGAGGAAACATTTATTTCAAATTTGACTTTTACGTTTCAAATGTTCCATTTCACATTATTCTATTTGGAATTTTACAATGGTTACATATGCATAAAACGAAAATAGGGCCACATCAGCTCCTTGTTTGCACGCCTCGCTTGCCTTCAGGATTTGCCTTTGTTAGTGATTTCATCTCCTGTTCTAAACATCCTCCTTATACATCAGAAATGTCGCCAACAACGTCTCTTTCAAAATTTATGTAAAGCTCATTCAGTTCTGACAGAGAATTTAAACATTCAAAGCGCACTTTGCATTCCGGATGATTTAATCACTTGTAAGCAGCTTCTTTTCTAAACATGGTTTCTCGGCAGATGGCGTTGCTTGCCATCATTATTATCAACTGAAGCAGAAATTTAAAAGTTATGTAGCTGAATGAATTCACTGCAGTTCGCTGAAAAGGTTAGTTTGTTATCGGTAATGAACGGACCAGTGATCCAGTTTGAAAACAAGTAAAGTAACGAAATAACTTTAGGATCTTCCACGTCAGGAGGTAGGAGGGGAGAGTTAAATTTTTCTGATTTATAACGTTCTCATCGATCTTATTAGGGGCGATGTAGAAAATAGAAAACCCATTATTTCGAGTCAGAACTTTTCGAGCAGAAACTCTTTACTGAAAAGTTTTATTTTGGAATATAACACTTGAGAAAGCAGCGTTGGAAGCTATTTAAACGTAAGAAAACTCCATGTTGCTTATCATCAGCCACTTTATTACACTTAGCAACGTTAGTGAATAATGTTTTAACTTCTTTGGTAACGATCATTATCGATTGTAAGTTAAGTAATTAAATACTTAATTATCGTATGTTAAATATACATTGAAAGGTTTAAGGTATCCGACTACATTCGGAACCGTGATTTTAAGAAAGCGCATAAATGGATAATTTTCATGATATTTAATGTCACTCAGCTCAGAATACATGCATAAAATTGTTTTAAGGACATTTTGACAAAAAAAAATTATTTAAATAAAATACTTTGGCAAAAAATTAACTTGGAATAATCTTTTTTCAAAATGTTCTCCTTTTGTGAAAAATGCTTCTATTACAATAATATTTTACCTGTCTATAAGCTCAGACCTCTCTACAGAGGCTCAACTAGAATTTTTGAAAAATTCACATTATTTTCAGAATTACCACCAAGTGAAATAATTATTGGCGTTTTTTTTCTTAAAATTGTTCCCATCTGTTGTCATAAAATAGGAATAAGCCCACTTCTAAGTTATATATTTCAAAAATTCTAGTTGATCCTCTGTAGAGAGGTCTGAGCTATAAACAGGTAAAATATTATTTTAACAGAAGCATTTTTAACAAAAGGTGAACATTTTGAAAAAAAATTATTCTAAGTTAATTTTTTGTCAAAATATTGTATTTAAATAATTTTTTTGTCAAAATGTCCTTAAAACAATTTTATACATGTATTCTAATCTAAGTGACACTAAATATCATGAAAATTATCCATTTATGCGCTTTTGCAAAAGTACGGTTCCGAACGTAGTCGGATACCTTAAAAAATCAAAACCATTTTCTTGATATTTAGTATGTATATTTATAATCTTATTTTAACTAATACGAGATTATAACTTATTTTCCTGAAACAGATACATAAACATATAATAATAGAAAACAAATAATATTTCTTCTTAGGTAAAATTTGATTGCACTAAAAGCTGTTGAAAAAGCTTTTGGTTTATCTATAGTCAGTAAAAATAAATGCATTCGAACAAAAGAACATACTTTATTATATTATGTTAAAAAATTATATGCATGCTTTAAACTGATTTCCATTTTAGTAAATTAAGACAATTATTATCAAAACTGGAAGCAAAAATATGAACATATAAATGAATATTTTAGTAAAATACTGAGAATATCTATATATAAACAGTGACTTTCTAATTAGCTTTCAATGTTTTCCTACAGTCATGTGATAAAAAAGTTCGCTGTATATTTATGAACAAAATCTCAAAATTAAATGCAATAATTTTTTTAGTTTTAAATAATATTTCACAACATGCTTATCATGTAACATGTTTCTGTTTTTAGTTATAAGTGCATTTATGAACTTATCAATTACTCTAAAATTGATTTCGTAATATTTGCGGGAATTTCTGTTCATCACTGATGATAAAATACTCAGAAAATTTCAAGTGATAAGGAAATACTTTTAATCTTTGCTTACTGATGATCTCTTTAAATGCTTTCACAATATATTAAAAAAATATAAGGAGAATGTACATGTTATGTTATTTATTAGTGTGTGTAAAAATTGTAAAATCCTTTTTCACTCTGCTTTTTCAGTATGTATTATCAAAGACAAGTTTTACATTGAAAAAAAATTGTTTGATAAAATATACCATTAAGTTGAAAAATTATATCCTTATTTACACTATGTATTGAAAAAATCTTAGCCAAGCTAACACAAGGAAAGATAATATTAACCATATTTTTGTAAATATTTGTTAACATAAAAAAAATTTTTAATTTTTTTTAAGGGAAATATTTTAGATTGTAAAATATTCCATAAACTTAAGTAACCCACAGTTGGACTGGGTAGCGCTTTTTCTTGTTGATATGTCCACATATTACTTTTTAAAAGATCGTGTTATTTCATTATTATTAATCTAAAGAAGCAACCAATATTTTTTTCTCTGAATTAAAATAATACTTACTTTTAATAATTTCTTTAAGCAAATACACATTAAAATATTAATTATATCATGAAAAATTATGTAAATAGAATATGAAGTTTCAAAAAAGCTCAAAGAAATTATTTTTTTGCTGTTTTCTCATTTATGCTAAGTCTTAATCGACTGCTGTGATACCGAAACTAAATATATATTTCTCTGTCTGTATATAAAAAAAAAAAAAAAAAAAAATTGTTTTTCGTGATGATGTAATAAATTTATATATTTATCTCTCACCCGAGAACAATAATAAAAAGACAGTAAGTCATGTTCAAAATTACGGTTACAAATTAATTCAGTGCAATTTATAGGATTAGGAACATTGTTTTTGAAGAGGCATTAAATTGAAGTACAAATTAAAATGCTGAGATGAAGATTGGGAATTTATTATTATTTCTTGCTTACAATATATTGAGAGAGAAAAATAGAACTACATAATACATGTAAATTACAGTTTTATAATTTGAGCAATGACTGTGAATAGTTGTATAATTTCTACAATGGGAATTGATAGGCATTTAGGCGGATAAGGGTTACTCTCCCTGTATATGTTAAAACATTTATTTTGAAAGCGAAATTTAACGAAAAAAGTTAATACGTCAGTGAATAGTCTATGTTCAAATAATTTTTAATAACAGCATTCTCAAAGCTGTGATCATTCATTAGCCGTGTATTTTGAAAGCGACTAAAGTCATTTTTTTTTACGTCGAGATACTATGTAAGCGTTTTGAAATGTTTAAAAATATTGATTAACTAATTAGAAAAATTTTCTCGAACAAAATATCAATAGTTCTCTATTGATTGCATTTAAAAAAAATGTGAAGAGGCACCGTTAGATGTAATTAATGTTAGCATCAACTAGATTTTGGAGGGGGGTTGAAAAAGGGACTTATGCCACTTTTAAAATAAACGGCTCATATAGTGTATAAAATTTTTATTGTAATGAATAATCAATAAGCAACCTTTAAACATGGAAATAGATTTAATATCACAGTATTATATTTAGAAATTGATTAAGAGCTTGAAATTGCATTACAACTCAATGTAATTTTTCTTAAGGTTGTTTTCGCTATATGCACAAGAGCGTGAACATAACGCGGAGCACACTTTCGACAGAAAAATGCCTCAATTTTTATAAAAATTTGTAACATTGTAACTCATGCTTTTGTTTATAATATAGTGTTTTTAAAATTTCAAAATATTTCATAAGTATTTAGTTTTTTTTTTCTTTTAACATGTAAAGGAATTTAGCATTATGGTATAGAAGAAAAATGCGAAGCACATTTTATACAAGAAAAAAGGTGTCAACTCGAATAAAAATGCGTAATATGATAAAATAAGTGATTCTCTACAGGATAGTGAAGCCAGAATGTAATATTAATGTTTGAGTACTTTTTTAAAACTGAAAAATATTCCGAATTTGGGTCCTATTCTTTAACATTAGTCGAAAAAAGCCTTAAGGAATAGCTAAATAATTTTATGAAGAATTCGAAGGGAAACGATTTAAAATTGGATCAGTAGTTTATTTATATTTGAAATATGTCCGACAAGACACTTGTATAGAATCACATTTTCAAAATTGAAACTTGATATTATTTTTTTGATTTAAAATGTATTTAAATAATGTAAATTGTTTTGGATAATTAAAAAAAATATATTTTAGTTCAATATGTAATGTAATACCCCTATGTGTTGAAAAATGTTTGTATAGTTTTGTATTCTTAAAATACATATACTGATGATTGTGTGTAGAAGTATTTACATTTGTTGTCCTAAATGAAAACTTATTCATAAGCAGAATACTACTGGAATTTTTTAATCAGTTTATTTCGAAGAATCTTAGGTTGTAACAAAATATATGAAATATTATATCCTTACGAAAACAGAAGAAAAAAAAGATGCTAAATCGATTTAACTAAAATAAAAAAAAAAAATCCTTTATATTTTTTCGAGTATTCTCTGGTTTATAGACTCTATCTGATGAATAATAATACATTATTTATATGTATGTATAAGATGAGATTTGGGATTTGTACGTCAAACGCACGTCATTTTCTGTTAGTTAATAGTAGTTCTGTCAAGAAATTCGGTTGTTCCTTAACATTTATCATTCTGAAGATGAAGTACAAAGATAAATGATTCACAATTCGATATTCCTACATGTTCACTGTCAAAAAATTTCATTTTCTCACATTTCTTCGTTGCTTTTTTTTTCCGTCTGGAAATCTCAAATTTATTCTTTAGGCGCCGACGTAATACTTCTGCCCCTCCCTCCCCCATTCTTTATAGAATTTCCCCGATTATTTCTATTTTTCAAATCGTTTGTCAAAGAACCAAAGTGATTGATATAAGTTTTAAAATATTCGAATACGTACGGAATTTTTGAAAAATCATTTTATGTTTGCGAATGTTCTGTGAAGTGCGGGTGCCTCGAATGTATCGTGCATCAGCACAATAAAAAATAAATGTTAATACCCACTTTGAAGGAAGATATGTTTTGACATCGGAATCGTGACCCTAAATCAAGCCATATCGAGAAGAGTGGTTGACCTTGGGTTGGGTCATTGTCGCTACCATGATGCAATGATTATCCCATGGGGGAAACAAGGTAAATTTTTATACTTTCACCAACTTGTGTAACCTCAACCAGTGATAAGTAATAGTATTTTTCTTGAAACCTGAGTGGCCTCTTGTAAGAGACAACGATCTGCTCAACAAACCAAAAATCGTTGTGTAACAGAGATGGCTCAAGAAAAAAAAACTGGGGACTCTTGTCTTCTATTATTTAATAGTTTCTTAACACTATTAATATAAACAAGTAATATAAAAAAAGTAAGTCAATTCTTACTTAGATCAACAAAGAAAAATTTTATTTTAGCTACTTTTTATTAAATAGTTACAATTAATATAAATATGTATATACATGTGACAGAATCACAACATTAAGTGGTAATTAATTTTTATTAATTATCATTGAAGTATCGTATTGTCATCCAAAACAATCGTGTATATAAAATTTTAGTTTAACTAAATGCTTTAAAGCTGGGGTGTCCAATACGCGGTCCACCAGTACGTAAATTGCGGCCCGCCGACTCTTTTTAAAAAAACTTTTAAATATCAGATTTATAAAAATTTTTTTCATTTTGAAATTTTTTTAGGGGAAATTTACACATATATACAATGCATTTGCCTGTCACCTGTTCTTGTTTTAGATAATAGAAACCTTTTTGATAATAGAAATGTCCTTATATTAAAATGGCTTTTTTTATCAAACAGTTACATTTGATTTTACTATAGTAAATTACTTTTTTAATAAATTCTGATTTGCATTATGTATATCCTTTACTATGGATGATACATGATTCTCTGTGAGTGCGACTTTCGTTTCTCCTCCTCCTTTTCTGTTTGGAGTGCCCAAAAGGCAAAAGGCAGTCAGAGATGTTTTTTTTTTAAATTTTTAAAAAATATTCTGGGGACGGTTAAGATAAAGGACAATGTATACTTAATCGTTTGTGAATGACAGCACTATCAAATTTCAACAGTGAGTAACGAAATATCATTTTAATAGGAACAAACACACACACACACACCGTAATTTTCAAGAAAATGGCACAACTGTAATATTTTAAACATTATTTGATCATTTATTTATTTATACAAACTTTGTTATACTATCTATGTCTGTATACATGAAAAATAATGAAAACAATAATAATAATTCATTCTGTTTTAAATTTTTACTCCAATAAATGTTTTTTTGTTTCCAAATCTGATATAAAGGTTCATATTTTTATCTGTGGCCCGCGAGATTATAATGTTTTTCTGGAGTGGTCTGCAAGGTCATTTGGGTTGGGCACCCCTGCTTTAAAGCGTGAGAAAAAAAACCTTTTCAAGTGTTGACACAAGTCGCCAAAAATGATGTCAATGTGGCTGTATTTGTAATTCTTTAAATAATTAGTTTTAATCAATTAAATTTATTAATTATAATTATATTACTGTATTGTCATCCAAAATAATCATGAATATAAAATGTCAGCTCAATTGAGCGCTTTAAAATGTATTTTATTAAAGATTGAAAATTCCTCCAAGATAAATAAATAAACAGAAAGTGTGAGCTAATAGTAGGAATTAAAAATAATATTTTTACATAGAAAATATTTTAAGTTAAAGAACTAGAGAAAGAGAGAGATGGCACTGAAAAATATTTGATACAATTTTTTTGGAAAAACGATATTTTCTTAAGAAAAACATTCTGATTTAAATCAAATATTCTTTAAATGTTAAAAAAATACTATTAATGCTTGGTTGCTGATCATATTAAGTATGATCAGAATTTGTTTTTAAAAAGTTATCAATAAAGTCAAGTTTGAAACATTTTTAAACAGTTCAAAATCTGTGATTTTTATATTATTCTCTTAAAATCAGGTTTTTCTTTTTCTTTTTTGACTTGTCTGTTTTCTTGACATGCCATAAGGAAGAAAATTCAGCAAGGTATCTTGTGATGCACCCCCTAAAATAAACAGTTTTTTTTTTTTTTTTTTTTTTTTTTTTCTATTTTCATACTATTGTCATGTTATTTCCAGGTTATTTTTTGTTTCCATCATTTTTATTCCGTATATATCATTATCAATCAATTTTCTATTAACTTATTTTAATTAATATAAAATATAAGCCATATTAATTATGTTTAATCAAGTCTTACATATTTTAAAAGGGAATCAGAAATAAAAGTTTTAACCAAATAATATTGTTTTTTTAACTATATTGTATAATAGTTTGAACTCGTTTATATACAATGAAAAGCTTAGCTGTTTGATTCCAAGAGAAACAAATTAATTTTTTTAAGACTTACCTGACAAACTCTGCAACCGATTTCAATATTTGTACATTTTTATATAAATATTTTATTATAATTATATAATATAAGGTGAAGTCCCAGTGGTCGAGTCCCCAGAGTCCCAGCGTATCGTGCCTTCACGCCACAGGTCCGGGTTCTATTCCCGGGCTAGGCAAGGTCGAGGAGTTCCAAGCTTTCTTGGGGACTTCGCTTCAGACTGACCACCTGATCGAGGCATCTGCTCATGCACTTCAGCGCCCAATGGTCACGTATACTGGGATGGGCACAGTAGACCCTGGCCCTTATGGGCTGTTGCTCCACTGAGTTTGAGTTTATAATATGATGTTATTATACTACATTATATAAACCCATTATTAAAACTCATGCATTTGAAACATTTCTTGCAAATGCTATATCATAAACGTTGGATTATAAAAAATGCATCTTTTAATTTTTATTTTAGTCTTCTAGCGTTCTCTTTTTCAATTTCTACTATTAGCTTACTCTCTCTATATATTTATTTATTTATATATTTATCTTGTTCAAATTTCCAATCGTTAATAATATACTTTCTTTTTATCCAATCAAGTTCAAATAAATTTTTTAAAACTTGTATTAAATTACACTTGATGTTAATACAGTTTTTTTTTCAAATATTAATTCATTAATTAAATTTAATTTAACTAATTATAGGTTTTTGACGCCAACTTAAATTCGTCTTTATTGTTGTAACAATGTAACTGTTAAAACAAAGACAAAAGTTAGCGTCTAAAATCTGTTTTTCAGCTAAACTGTGTGTGCATTGTTACAACATTGCAGACAAATCATGCTCCTTTTTCAATTCCTCTCTACTATTACTTCACTCTCTCCCTATATATATATATATATATATATATATCATTTTCTAATTTTCAATCGTTAATAAAATACTTTCTATTCATCCATTCAAAGTAGGAATTGACTTAATTTTTTATATATATATTACTTGTTTCAGTATTTATCATCCCACATAATGATTTTTCATGTTTTTTTATTTATTTATTTGATTGTTCTAAATATATTATTGCACATATTTTTGTGTCCTGGTTGTGCAAAGATTGATATCTTAGGAATAAGCCATTTGGAATGCTTTAAACTTTTAAAAAGTACATTTACTTAATATATTTTTAAGGAAAATAAATAGTTTTTAAATTATTTTAAATGCTTATTCTAAAACAAACAAAGTTCTAAGCTCTTTTCTTATGCAATTTCTGAAAAAAAGGTACATAAGACGAATTGACGGTTAAAATCATTTCTGATTTTTTTAATTTTTGATGTTACATTGTTATATAACAAACTAAAATATCCGTTAAGTATCTAGCTTTCTTTAATAGATACATTGTACCAGAAAAATAAAATTTCTTAAAATATTAATGCGATTGTGCTCCTAATTGAAAAGGTGGGCAGAAAGCATTTTAAAAACAAGGGGTTTTAATTACTGTAAAATCTACCATAGGTGTACGAAATATGCATATTTTTTAATATTGACCATCATAATATGTAATACATAAAGATTAGAAAAAAAACCCGCGCTAAGCTGCTCAGTTTACATATTGGGTGCGATTAACTTATGATGAGAAAATCAATCTAACTGAAAAGTGTTTTTGCGATGCAAATTTGAACACTTTTAAAAAAGATGTTTATTTTTATTTTACTATTAAACAATTATTGTACATAACAGAAATTTTGAAACATTAAAACTACTTAATTCTTTATACTTCCATATTTAATATGATAATTTTAAAAATTAAGCTTCAATAACATAATTTTAATTATTTCAAACAATCATTTGGATAAGTTGTTCCCACTTAAGCAAAAAATAAAATAACTTTGATATATTTATGATAAATTATTCAAAATTACAAATGTATTTTACTAATAACCTGCTTAAATCAGTTATGTCTGAAAAAATGATTATCTCAAGGTTAAGCTCACGGTCTTCCTTTCCTTAAGAGTTCCAGTCAAATTATCTGTCTATCGTTGACTTTCGAACTTAACAATGGAGTCAGTCAATTGTTGATTTAGTCTGGGTTTCAGGCAAAGAATAGGATTCTAACGAGTAAGGCAAATCAAGCAAAACGTTATCTTATCATGGATTAAAATTCTGAATTCTGATGTTTATCGTCGGAAATTCATTTTACTATTAAGTACAAATTAATAAGGTGACGAAAATAGATTAAATAAATAATAAGAATAAATTAAGTTATCAAGACAAATTTTTGAGAACAAAATTATAATTAATGATAAATTCTTTAAAGGTTTATCACGACGTCATTGCATGAATATGTTACTATAATAATTATTCAAACTAGTTCATCTTAAAATTTAACAACTTTGATGAAAGCCAATAATGTAAAAGATTTTATCCAATAAGGTTATATAATTCATATATGGAACAATATTATTCTTAATTATCAATTGCTCATCCGTTTTTTCTTCATAGTTTTTCATCAAAAATGTTTATTGGCTTTATAATTTAGATTTACTTTTGAATTTATACATTAAATTACATTTTCAAGCTTCAGAGAATAATAAAAAAAATTAAATAATTTAAATGCATTATTATATAACGCGTTGGAAATTATACTTAATTTCCCCGTAATAAAAAAAGTCTAATAACTTTTTTAAACACAAGAGTTATAATGAGAATCTTAATGAAAAATGCAATTTTATCTAAGACTACGAGATTATGATAGAATTTTCAAAAAGTGCTTTTCAGATTACCTCATTTGACAAAAACCAAGAAAGAACGAAATTCATTTTTCATAATTGTAATAATGAAAAAATGCTTATGAAAATGTTAGTTTTGAGTAGAAAAATTAGTAGATTAAAATTTTCTTCTATGAAATGATAAAAAGTTAATCTTGGTAAAATCTTCACTGTAATTAAAGTCATGTCCTGCAGCTAAATGCGAAACTTTCGGAAATAATTATGAAATTAAAGTTTACGACGTCTTAAATTTATACAGATACGTTGACAGCGTATTAAATTAGAAAAAATAAGATTACGAGAGGAAATTTGAAGATAAAAAAATTACAATACAAACATGAAAGGAGAAAGTAAATAAATAAACAGTTTCTACTAATAATTCTTTCGTCTCAGAATCTTAGTAATTAGAAGTTTATCACACTTAATTATAAAACTTAATTACTGATATGTAATTACATTTAAGATCTATATAGTTATTATTTTTGTTATCTTATTTTTTTCTTCTGTATGCTAATTTATTTCTTTAAAACTTTTCATTTTATTTAAATTAACGCAAAAACAAAAAGAAAGTAGTTGAAGTTAACTTAAAGATATTTTTAAGCCTCAAAGTTAATTATTTTAACTATCCAAACTGCCTCCCCAAATGAGACATTTCTTTTCGGTTTGCAAATAATTCATAAACTTTTTACTAAAAGGATTAATTTTAATGCCAAATCAGGAATCAATAAAAAGAGTAAATGAATAAAGACGAACAGTTTTGCATATATCTAGAGAAGAAAATAAATTTAGAAAGCGGAAGATTATCAAAAATAAAACTGCCATATTTTTATTAATTAATATTATTTTCGATTCATTTAAATAAATTTTTTTGATTTATTAATTAATAAATCATACTTAAACTTATGAATTTATATAATTCAAATACGAATTTAAATATCCCAGACGGATTGCCGCTTTGTTCTTGAATTTTTTAATACAAATATATTCAGTAATTTTAATGTATACTGAATAACATGGAATTGTATTTATAGCTATGTAATCAAACCTAGATTACGTAAGAAGGCCAATATATTTTTTTCAAAAACAAGAAAACAATAAAAAATTATATTTAAGAATGTTTATATAAATTATTCAATTCCTACTATTAGCTCACACTCTCTTTTTATTTATTTATCTTGGTGGAATTTTCAATCGTTAATAAAATACATTTTAAAGCGCTGAATTGAGCTGAAATTTTATATACCTGATTATTTTGGATGACAATTAAGTAATTTAATTATAATTAATAAAAAATTAATTGATTAAAACTAATTATTTAAAGAATTACAAATACAGCCACGTTGGCATCATTTTTGGCGACTTGTGTCAAAACTTGAAAATGTTTTTTTCTCACGTTTTAAAGCATTCAGTTGAACTGAAATTTTATATACACGATTGTTTGGGATGAGAATACGATACTTTAAAGATAATTAATAAAAATTAATTACCACTTAATGTTGTGATTCTGTCATATATATATATACATACTTATATTAATTATAACATTTATTGGATGAGAAGACCCCTACTAAATAGTTATAAGAAAATAATACCAGGTACATAGAACAGCTTCTTTAGTATTAATTTATTTTTAAAAAAAAGAATGTGGAAAGCCACGTGATAGAAGCGAAACTTCTTTGTCGATGTTGGCCTGAAATGCAGGAAATAAATCATATTAAACCACTTGGGGAGCTTACTTTAATCAGATAAAATTCGAACTTCATTTATTGTATGAAAATAATACATTCATTCAATTTTTTGCATCATCATTTTCCAAGAAAGACACATTAGGTGTGTGGTCTCTGA
The DNA here is from genome assembly GCA_019973955.1 of Trichonephila inaurata madagascariensis. Classification (NCBI taxonomy): domain Eukaryota; kingdom Metazoa; phylum Arthropoda; class Arachnida; order Araneae; family Nephilidae; genus Trichonephila; species Trichonephila inaurata. The sequence continues at coordinate 39,351 of BMAV01002565.1, read as the reverse complement.
AGTAGGATATAAAAATCCTCGGTTTTAGTCAATCAAGAAAACGTGAGAAAACTGCATCAATCGTGGTTCTGTATATTGTTGTTCCTTCACTATAATCAGTATTCATTGTCAAATTCAGTGTCCGTTTCAAGAATTCAATGAGTGGCTTTGCTTCTTCTGAAGCAAAATGAAAATTGAAGTCTCCAGTTAAAATAATCAGCTTTTAATCATCATCGGATACAATGATTGTAGCAGGCTCTAGTGTGTACAGCACTAAAACTTTATGGATGCACGTGATAACAGCTGATCCAGGACTACTTGGTGATATACAGACTTTCGACTGGACTTGCTGATAGTTTTCCTTTCCCTTTTTCTTTCACGAAGCTCTTTTCCTCTGTTTGTGCATTTGTTCTAGGCATTCTGACTAGAATTAATTATAATTCAACGGAAATGAAAATTAATAATATAAACTTAATGCATCTTTCACAGAAGTCACTGTGTTTGCTTACAAGACGCTATCCGTAGAGAAGAGAACCGGGAAGAGCCATATATGGTAATGTTGTGGGTGCGTTTATTCGTTGAAAACGGCACGCTTATTATATAAAATCTGCAAAGATACGCCACGCGAGTTCGTTACAAGTTCCCCACTCCATACCTCAGATGCAATTCCCGCTTGGCAATTGTCCAACTTTTTCACAGTTATGACGCAAGTCACGTGGTGACCCCCGCACTCTTTTCCTCCCACTCGCTATCTCTTCACTATGGCGACGATTTGGAGGGATGGGGAGGGGGATCACTACTTCCGTTCGCTTTTTCACCCTAATGCAAAACTGGGGAAATTTTCCATTCACTTTCGCCCCCAAAGAAGTTTCACTTCAAAAACAAACTAGCCGCCGAACACAGCGGCATGTAGTCAACAATCTAAGGAAATATTCCAAAAGGGCACGCTTTTGCTGCGAGAGTTATTTTGTCTATACTGTAAAGCACACACTGCAACTCATACAACCGTTGATAGATGTTCCCGGATCTGGGGGAAAAGGATCCCCAATCGGAAGGTCGGCAATCATCAACTTTTACACGGATATGACGCAAGTCACGTGGTGTCCTTGCTCCCCCCATTTTCTTCCCACTCACTATCTCTTCAACATGGCGACGATTCCGAGGGATTGGGGGGGGGAGACTACTTCCATTCGCTTTTTCACCCTAACGCAAAGCTGGGCAAATTTCTCATTCATTCTCGAGCCCAAAGAAGTTTCACTTTTTAAAAAATACCTAGTCGAAATTATAGCGTACCATAAAGGGAAAAACGTAAGAAAGCTTAGATTGGATTGATTCGACAATGTGGGGGGGGGGGGGAAGGGCTACATTTTGAAATGTTGCAATATACATTGCACTGATCTGTACTAACTTATCAGTATTAATAATTTTTGGTTATTTATTTAGTAGAAAAATGATTATTTTGAATACAAAATAATCTAACAAAAAGTGTATTTTCCTATTTTTTCCCCTTCAAAAATTCTACCCCTTAGTTGCTAAATTTAATTTTGAAACTCTCTCTCTCTATTTTTTTTTAATTATTTTTTTTCTATTCTCCATACTATAGAAGATCTTTTCCACATAGGTAGTTTCAAATTAATAACGATTTTTTATCCATATTACCAAGCTCTATTCTAATCTAAAACATAAACAACACAAGTAAGCACATTAGAATATCATTATCCAATCATTTACTTGCTTATGTAATAAACTAAATTTTATAGTTTTCAAAGATTTATTGTATTATTTTTCTTATATCTAACTCAAAATATTACATGAAATTGAAATGCATTCTGCATACAATTTTTGTGAATAAAAAGATTCAACGCAATTTACTAGCAACTTATTATCAGACATATATACTAACTTCTTGCTACATCACAGCGCTTATAAAAAGACATTTTTGAAGATTTCGAATACATTCGCTATCCCCACTCATAAGAAATCAATACTATATACGCGAATGCTACTACATAGCAATTTATATTGATTTCCCCTTGAGCTATATCATATTACTCGGAGTATAAAAAGGCTATTAGAAAAAGAAATTCATCCAGAAGATATTAGAAATCATCTTGCAATAGATGATCATAAAATACCATTTCACTTATAATTGATTCTTTATCTTCAGTCACGTCAAATTTTATATGTTAGAGATATTTCATGTTTATTGTTTTAATATAGATGTCAGAAACGTTTCGTGCTATTTTCTTTCTTTTTAAAACTGTTACAAGTATTTACTTTGTAGCAATAAAATTTGTATCAGAACTAGCTGTTAACTTTTTTTATATAAATTTTTTTCCACTTATTTAACCGATTATTCGGAGAACAATCTAAAACAAAATTTTATAGACCATTAAAAGATCATATCTTAGCTTTTCTAAACTAGTAATAAATTTTGTATGCAGTGAAATACGCTTAACGCGAAAACGCTTAAGACGAAATATCGGTATACACGAAATAATACAATGGTACCAACAAACTAATATGTGTTTTCACACGTATTTTTTTTTTTAGCACGAAAACATTTCCCTTCTGGGGATGAACAAAATACGGAAAACACCAGCCAGATTGGACTGTCCTATTGCATTATCGGAAGAATTCATTGTAGTAGATTATGATAATGTGTGTACAGCCTCAATTATGGCAGACAAAGACTTTTTGGAGTTTGTTTAAATCTCAAAAAATCATTGATGCAGATTCCGACGAAGAAAATGAAATGAATAGTATTCATCCGAAATGAAAAACGTCATGAAAAGTATGCGCCGTTATTTCGACGCACATTTCAATGACGAAATAAATAACAAAATCGACGACATCGAACAACTCGTTGACAATTTGATGCTAAAAATCAATACAAAGAAAACACATTATTTTCCAAAAATTCAATCAATGTTTTGTTAAAAAAAAAGTTGAAAATTTTGTATTAAATTTCTCTAAGTTCTTGTGAATGATTTTGTTTGATTGATTTTTATTAAATGTATACATCCCTATGTAAATAAAATAAGAATAAATTTAATTCTTTTGATACATGCTTTTTTAATACAGTTTTGTAAAAAAATATGCACATTTTGTGTACTAAGAGACCAATATAAGTAATCTGATAATGATCTGTATAACATGTAAATAAGTAATTATTATTGATTATGGTGATGTAATATTATGTATCATTCTAATCAATGTAATAAATATATTGCTTTCAATGATATTCATCAATCATTTTGAAAAGTCAAACGTACGAATTTCAAATCGGATTAAAAACAGCTTGTTTTAGATAAGACACCGTAAATAAACTGAATAAAAAAAACTTCTAAAACCGAATATCAAAAACTGTATTTAATTCTGCCTCACTGATGCGGTCATCTAATTCGCAACGGCATGGGAAATTCTTATAAAAGAACTCAATTAAAATCATATTAAGCGGTGTTGTTGTCACACGCACTGACCTGAGAAACTTTTTCAAGATCTATTAAGTCCCAAAACAGATCCCCGTTTCCCAAACACGGAAATAATCTTTCCTTTCTCCAAACAGCACCTTTCAGAGTTCTTCGACACGTAAACAGCTCAGAATGTTAACGAAACAAACAAGCCCACCCCTTTCAAACTACGAAACGAAATTCCTCGCTAAATCGTGGAAAGGGCCACGAGAGAGCTTCATTATCCTGGAATGACGTCTACCATTCCCCCTATTTAATTCTCTTGAATTAAGTTTGCTGTCGTCTTTTCACTCATCCGAAAACTTCCCACCCCTTTTAGTCCCCCTAAAAGTTCTCTAAAATCCTTCACTTAATCGTGCAAACACAAAAGGGCTCTTTTGAATATTCATTCACACGTTTTAGGCGGAACTGCTTTTGACTAAGATGAACTGGTAACTGCCACTTTTGACGATGGTGTATACCCGTTAGGAAACTAAACTCACCGTTAAGTTTCTTGGGCCTTTGCGTGTCCTGCCCTCTATTTCTCAGCTGGATGACCCCGAAGAGGCATCGTGTGTTTGCCGGATTGGAACGGCTTCTGAGGAATAAAAGCTTAGAAGTTCTTAGGAGGACATTCCTATTGAAAAGGGAAAAAAGAATCTTAGGATTACATCACACATAAGCTGCTAAGTGAATTGTTTAAAAGGGCCAGTTTTAAGAATGGACAAGGCAACTGTTAGCGGTTTATGTTAAGAGGATGAAAAATGGGATGTTAAGTCATTGGTTTGTGTGAAGAGTATTAGGTAATTTATTACTGTTAGGGGCTTAGGTAATTTGATATTCAGAGATTGTAGACGGAAGGTCTAATATAAAGATTATTATAGAAAACTAGCAACAGATGGAAATAATAATAAGAAGTCTTTTACTCGAATATATTATTATCTGGTTTTAAATTAAATAATCTTATTATTCAGAATTGTTCAGTTGTGAATAAAATAAACCTTCCTGAGATGCATTAAGAATTTTATTGTTTAATTGGTTTCTAAAAAACAATATTTTATGAAATACTAAATGTATAATTGAAGCCCAGTGTCTGGGTATAACGCTACCATGCCATAAGTATGGGGTTTAAACCCGGGACTGGACAAGGTCGATACAGCCTTTCATCACTTCAGCAGGTCGATAAATGAGTACCAAGCTTGATTGGAAGCTAAACACTGCCATTTTCACATTAGACTGACCACCTGGTGGGACATCTGCTCATGCATCTCGGTGCCCATGGTCATGAAAATTGAGACAAGCACAGTAGGCCTTAACCTTTATGGGCTACTGTGCCTTGAGATCAGTTTGTTTAATTTTAAATATATAATTAAGGTTACATTTGAAAAAAATGATGACTTGCCCGTTGCATTAAAGATTGAGGCTTATACAATGAAAACACAGAACGCGTGTGTTCAAGAAATCCTTATTAAAATCGGTTACATTACTAATAAATACGTGGTTCAGTTAAGCCAGTTAAGGTGGCTCACACACAAATAAGACAAATTCATAATTTCCAATCTCTTTTCTTGTACAAAAGCTTAAACGCGCTGATTATTATTATGAAACTAGAGCTTTTGTGTTTTCATTATATTAAGAACTATTATTAAAAAATGTAAAATATAACTTTGGTTTATAAATGTAATTAGTAAGATGAATTGTTTGGGTAAATCCTTAGAAAAACATAAACAAGAAAGTACTCATTAATTAATGTACGCGTATATTTAACGAAAGATTTCTGTTATAACTGTAAAATGAATTGAAATGATATAAGGTATGAGTAACCTTTATTGCACGGCTAATTTAATTACCAATTTTTCTGTAGCATAATTATTAAAAATACTAATCAACTTCTCCAGAAACATAACAGTTTTCTTCTGAAGTGTAATGTCATTATTTTTTATTCAAAGTATAATAATTTTGTTTAGATGTTAAGTATATGAAATACTCTGATCTGTGTGTGTCTTTCTTAAAAAAGCATAACTTCAAAACTTAATTTTAAAAGGTGTTGTATAGTTAGTTTAATTTGTTTAAATTTCATATGGTATATAATTACTAATTTATTAAAATAAAGTTAAGTGATAATTCGAGAAAACTTATCATATTTCTTTTTTATTCTTGCTCTTCATTGAAGCTGATTTTATTCTGAGAATTAAAAAGAAATCTCCCTGGAGAATCTCAAAATGTGTAAAAGAATTTTCCTTTCACTGTTTTATGCACAATCTTAAGGTTTGAAAACGTGACTGGAAAATAATTCCAAAACAAATGATGTTAGTAATAATTCAGAATAGATTTGCGAAATTTCGACGCTTCGCTCTATGCGAATCCATTATGGATATGAGACTGAGAAGTGGAATCCACACAAATTTCGATTCAAAGAAAGATTTATTGCTTCTCCTGTTACAATTCCGTATTTGATAAAATGCCATTAGCTGCCAGTGGTGAAAAATTGCCCAACTAACATTAGGTCATACGAGATAGACTAATTTTGTAGCAGCGCACTGTTGTGGGCTGGATTTTAGCTGAGAAGTTGAACTTCTCTTGCAGTTTCTTACTCCGAAATGTTATTTTAATATAATGTAAACATAAAATTTGAATTTATTTATTAAGTGTTTATATGGCATGTGACTAAACTAGAAACATTTTTTTAAAAAAATGAACAAGTATTATGCCTTATAATTTATTCAATTAAAAGAGCTAAGATTGCTTTTAAATGTATTTTACTTGTTTATTTTTGCATTTGTTAAAACAGAAAACAAATAACATGTATTTTACAATTTACCGGATTATATAATTTCTGAGTTTTTGTTGCTTTAAAGTAATAAACACACCAAGCTATCACACATAAATACACAAGACTAAACATTTCTACTTTTGGCACAATGTTCAAATTAATTTTTTTAAATGGTTTGGCGCAGCATTTCATCAATAATTATCCCAGTACACTTGAATCATTTTGGATTTTTACCGTTTTATCAGAGCATTGGGATTCCGTATGTGAATTAGCATGTTTCTTAAATACAAATACGTTCTCAGCAATCGAAAATCTAGTATTTTTACCGTCAGTCAGATGTAAAGAAAAAATGAGATTGCTTTAATAAATCTTAAGCAATGAAGGCCTTATATATTGGATTGGTGCATAATTATCGGGCGTATCTTTGACGTGCTATATTTTAACAAAAATTTACAATATTTTATTAAGTTGTGAATGAAAATACCCGTCTATTTTTAGGTTATAAAAATGCGTGTCGATAATGATACTCATATTCGTCATGTTGTACTGCAACACTTTGATAAAGGATGGAAAGTAGCGCAATCAGCAATCTCAACGAACTTTTCGGTGAGGGCATAATCAATGCAAGTCGATGTGAGGAATGGTTTGCCCATTTCAAATCTGGTGACACTAGTTTGGGAGATAAGCCAGGAAGAGTATGACCATCGAATTTCGACTACCTGGAACTTTTGGCAGCCACGGAAGGGGCAAAATCTTGACAACTCAAACACTGGCCATCAATTTCAATGTGGACCATTCAACCATCGTTCGTCGTCTCAAAAAGCTTGGAAGAGTACAGAAATTGGCTGGGTGGGTCCCCCACGAACACTGCGACAACAATAAAGCCAAACGTGTCCAAATTTTCAGCGATTTGCTTCAACGAAGTCAGCGTCCGTTTTTGAAGGTTCTTGTCACTAGGGATGAATCGTGGCTTATCTTCAAAAACTTCAGAAGAAAGAAGGTCTGCGTTTCGTCAGGAGTTTCAACAAAAGGAATAACGAAGGACGTGCACTGTAAAAAAGCAATGAGGTGTGTTTGGTGGAACAGAAGTGGAATCATCCAATAGGAAATCATTTTACCTTGAATTCTTTGCCCGTGGAATCGATTGTCTCCCAAGTAAATGGGAAGCAGTTATTGGAATAGATTGTGACTACGCTCCAGATGAATCATTTAAAAATATTATTGTTGAATTTTTATGTGTGTGTGTGTTTCCTTTTTCATAATAAATAGTATTTAAGAAAATCTGATAAGTATGCACCAACCCAATATATTTGAACATCAGTATATTAAGTTGCTCCATATCAGGAAGAATTATTGCATGTTTTCACAGAAGCTTCTTCAAAATTATTCACAAAGCATTAATTGCAGAATCCTAAATGCGAAATGAACATCCTAAAATTGATTTTTTATGGCATCATTAGTTAACTTTATAAGTATCTAAAAACTCTTAGTAATATAATACTAGCATTTGGCCTGTATTCTCACTAGGATTTTCATAATATTGTATGAGAATGTATTGTTTTATGGTTATTATTTTTTTATCTCAGTTCTATGATTAAGCATTTGATTACATAGAAAAACATTTTTATAGGCTTCGAAACTTGATGTGTAAGGGACTGGACTTGACTTTAATTTTTAAAATGGATGTATACTTATTTTTTACACTCCCACAACCCGCTTCTGGAGTCGACTTTCACAAAACACGTTCTTAACGGATCTCAACTCAACAAAAGAAACATGCCTACCGAACTTCAAATCTGTAGGTCTAACAGTTCCGGAGATATAGTGATGAATGAGTGGGACAGTCACTTTTCTCCAAAAAATATATAGAAAGATATTGTATTTTTTTTAAAACTTTGTTTTCAGTATTTCTATAGAATATATCTATAATACTACAAGTGATTGAATTTAATAGTTCTGCCAATTTAGTGATAATAATAGTTAAACTATACGTTGTGACAATGGATGTATTATCAGAGGCAAATATATAACAACAATAATGCGTTATTCAATATTATTCTTCGGAATACTGATAGCTGCGTTTGTATATATATATATATATAAAGTGAACAATTAATAGTACCATAGACATATATTAAAAGGATATAATCTATCATCGTTATATTAAGAAAACAAATAGTTATACCACTGATATATTAAAGGGATAATAGATAGTATCTTTGATATATTGTGCATCGACGATACATTTGGTGAATAGTCTATAGTATTATTAATAGTTGGATTGTTGATGTTTGAGGAATACTGTTTGGGAACGCATACTCTAAGCAAATATTTTGAAATAAGCAATTGCTTTAAGGTTTGATTATATTTCATTAACTGTAGTCTTCAGAATTCTACAGATTTAATTTTAAAATCGGGACACATTTTGCAACTTTTTTTCGGAGAACGTTATATTTTTGTTCAACTAAAAATGCATTTGAATTTTCCATATACTCATTCATTACAGATTGCATTGAAAACATTATTCATATTTCAAATAGTTTTCAGGAAAATTTATAGTAACAGTTTCAGAACAAAATAGCAAAAAAATCTAACGAAATAAAATGCTATGTTCTAGTTAAGTAATTTAAATTGTAGATTTTGAAGGTATAAATATTTAAATGGAGTTCTCAGTTATAAATAAGTGGCAGCTATGATTTGTATAAACACTGCATTCCCCCCCCCCTTTTTTTTATTCACAGCAAGATAACTTTAAACTCTGTTACGGAAATGAATTTCTTAAATTATCGTAAAAAATCAGTAATTTTTAGAAAACTAAAGAAAAAACTGTCTTAGCGACAAAAGTAAAGCTTCTTTATTTTTATTCAGAATTGTTAAATTTAATTCTACAAATAAAATGCATTTTTAGAATATAAAAAAGATAATAAATGCAAGAGAGACCTTTTTGGTTCATCCCAGACATTCATAATGCGAAGACACGATACATTCTTGGGAACTGGGACTATTTTTGCATCTGTATACAAGCAAGGCGAAAGATAAAATTCTATTGCGAAACTATGTAAGAAAACTTTCGGCTCTTCGAGTGGAAAAAATTGTACACATTCTTTTTAATGAAATATCGGTTTTATGTAAAAAATGATGCTTCTCCGAAAGCAGATAAAAACTCAAAGTAGAAAGTTTTTGACGCAACACCAAGAATTGTGTAAGCCTTGAAATTTATGAACTAAAACTTCAAGATTTTGTCACTTTTTTTTTTAAAAAAAAAGTAACATTTTTGACAAGATTTGAGAAACGAATAATTGCCTGTTCTTTTTTAATTTAACTAAAGAAAAAGTATTTCAAGATTGATTGTAGAATTTAATAGCTAAATGCAGTCTTCAATTTGATTATTATTTTAGTTGCATGAATAAAATATAGCTGAAATCTATACTTTACATTTTCAAATGTGATTTCTTAAAATTAATATTTAAGGTGAATCTAGTAATTTTCGAATATAAATTCATAAAAAGAGTAAACAGATAAATAAATAAAAATAAAAAAGTGGTGATAAAAGAAATTATTTTAAATTAATCTAATAAGCATTATTATACTTACTTTACGATGTATAATTATCCCATTAAAAGTTATTAAGATTTTATTTGTTCATAATGATGTAGAGTAGAAAACTCTTTATTGAATAATATGATATATTATGCGAATTTAAATTTTTATAATTTCTGTCTTTATATGGTACATTCCTTAGACGTGTTTAAAATATATCCCTATGCTTTTTAATTAAGATTCCTAAATATCAGAAAGAATGTTATTAAAATAATTCAAAATGTATTTTTTTCACATACCATAGCATATTTTCTTAGTAATAAATTATGTTATATAAATTGATTAATATTTCTTACAAAGCATCCAGAAATGTATTTCCAATTTAATTATTTATATATTTGTTTGTTATTTGGTTTTAAAATATCAAGGTATTGTAAAACATGCAATAAGCGTTCAAAATTATAAGAAATTCTGAAAATTCAATTAGGTTCTTTAAAAATTCTCAAATAAAACTAAAATTAAGGCTTCCAAACAATGATGCAAATTTTAACTATCAATTACGTAAACATACACATGTGTAGGGTATCTGAATTTGGACAAGAAGTCTTTCTAAAAGAACTTTCTAAAAGATTGCACTTACTTCGTATGCACACCTTGATAGCATGTACTTTTTTTAAAATATGAGATGAAATTCAAAAGTAAGCAATAAAAATGAGTAAACAACGATATTTGTATATAATGATGTTAGATTTTAAATCTTCTGGAAACATGAGGAAATGTTGTCTCAAGTGAAGATTTGTAATAATGTCTAGCACTGTAAGTAACATATGGACAAAAGAGTGCAATTGGTCTTGTAAACTTTGTGTGAGTAATAATTCCAAATTTCAAAGGGTAATGTTTCTAGAAGGCTATACAAGAGGATTGTTTGCAAGTGCGAGGAAACTAGCTGTTTCCGTCCGGTTCTCTTCAGTCCTTAGAAAAACACGTTTCGTAGATAACAGAGCACATCGACATTGGATCAGGGAATCAGTTGCAAACATTTCTATTCACTGAAGAATTCAGATTCAGCTTAACCACTGATTCCTGACACATTTATCTGGAGAAAACTAGGAATTTGCTGAATGAGCTTCAACATTTGAAAAAGCTAACTATTGCATCAAAGCTTTGATATTCTGGACAGGTTTCATATTGGATTAGGGAACAGTTTTTCATATATTGAGCAAAGTCACTTGAACTACTGTTTGGTAAAAGGATGGCACTTTTTCAGAAGCGTAACGTACACCCTCGCATCGCGGGTGGGCCTAGGGTTCTAGAAGGCCCAAATCCCGACCAACACCAAGTACGTATTGGGGTTCAGGGTCCAAAATCTGGTTTTGTACGGAGGCCCCCTAATATTCTCCTTTACGCCATTGCATTTTTTAATCTCTATGTTTGTATTTAAGGTGTGTAAAATAACTTTATTTCATTTTTAAAAATGATCAGGGCAATCTTGATAGTGGTTTGTTAAAAGTGTGGATATTCAATGTATATATTGACTTACCAAAACTCTCAATCTTATAATGTATGTTTGCGATGTTTTTGAAAGGTCATGTAACTCGTGATCCCCAGAAATAGTGACGAGGAAACGATGACTACAATGGCATGAAATATGCATTTTTATATGACTTCAGGTTGTGATAGCTCTATAACTGTTTGAGTAATAATACTCCCTATTAATCTATTTTTGCTGTAAATTGTAAACCTCCTTTTGACTTCCTGTTCCATACACTAATATCGTAAATATTGTGCACAGCACAATTTTACATTATATTAAATCTGTACGTTTCTATCTAATTTCATTAAGATTTATTTACTTTTTCTGAAGATGAGTAACCAAAAAGAAAATTTTTCTTCGTTTTAAGCACTAATTTATTACACAATCATGAATTTCAATTATGTATTTTTAAAAAACCTAAAGTATTATTGAAGAATTTTACATCTTTCATACCACTGATTTGTTCATAAATTACATATCACGGCTTAAAATGCACTTGGTAACGAAAATTAATTATCAGTTAAAACAAATGTCAAATGAGAAACCAGTATCATTGGGTAAAACAAAACATTTTTAATTCTTAACCTTATTTTGTTATACATATGTTGCTTATATGTAAGAATTAAGGAAAAAGAAGCAATTATTTGTCAAGGTATTAGTGAAACTAATATCAAACATTTTAGTTGAAATAAAAGCAATTAATATATCTGACACCCACCAAAGCATATCACATTACTGGACAGAGACTGAAATAATAAGATAAACGAATCCATCCGCTATAACAACGAAAAAAAACAAGCATCACATTTCCATCCAATAAAAGCGTTCATGGAACTCCTACCCGATACTATTTTTGGCGAAAGGAAAATTCTATGCCTCTAATAATTTATGTGTTAATACGAGAGCAGGCTTTTAGTCCATTTGGTGAAGACGTTTCCTTGATACTTCACAAAGGCAAAACAAATCTCTTTAAAAGCCGTTTGGTCTCTGAAACGTCTTGGATTGAGGAGAATGTATAAATTCCAAGCGATAAAACCACACTGTTGAATAAAAGCATAAAGTCTTTTTTTTCTTTCTCAAGATTACTGCGTTGAGTCAAAATGGATGACAACACTGATAGAGGTAGCCATAAATGTTACGGATACTTTTTTTTTTTTTTGAGATAAGAGCTTGGTTCAAAATGGAGACAACTTTCTTTAAGAGACAGATAGCAATGACGAAAAGAATATTTCGATTTCAAATGGAGGAAGAAAGGTATGGGTTGTACTTATGCAGAGCATTTATTGTAACTTTCGAAATGGTAGGAGGATTTACTTAAGTGTTCAATATCGGGAAGGTTTGGTTTTATCACTTTTGAGCTTTACGAAATGTATTTTATAGGAGATTTTGAAACAGAGTTTTCAGAATCATTTACTTTTCTGGGTGTTTTATGTGAGTTTCTGTTTCTTTATTTTTTAAAGTGAAATAACTCTTGTTGGAAACTAGAGGTATAAACAAGTACATAAGATATTTCAATATGTTTTGGGTACTAACTTTAAAAAAAAAACAGTTTAGAAGCAAAGATAATGCATTGATTGTTTCATATATGGTGAAAAAGTTACAAGGATTGTAATAGCATATTTTATTTAAAGAATTTCAACAATAAATTAAAATAAAATTTAATAACGAAAAAAAATGTATGTTACTATAAATTTCTAATTTATAGAAATTTGAAACAAAAAAATATTTTTTTTTAAGCATGTGGAAAAATTTGTGCGTAAATTTAGCGAAATTTAAAACAATTTTTTTCTTATATAGTTCTAGGATTATTAATTTATCAATTGAACTGTTAATATTGATATTCGAACAAAATTTTTTTTTTGTTTCAGCTAAATTTAAATTTTCTTCTTTTTTTTTTAATCAGACATTATGTTTTGCTTTCTTACATGATTTACATGAAAATAGATGCAATGTTTGAAATAATTTTGTTTGAACACATCCAGTGTTAGCTCACGTAATTTTTTGCAGTTTCACTTTTGCTTGCTAGACGTGTAAATATATAGTTTAAAGAGGAAATAAAAGCACAAGTAGGAATTGCACTCGCCCAATTACAATTAATGCAACTTCCTATGTTTTTAATATTCTAATATTAAAAGACATTTTAAGAAAAATAATAACTGAAGTTAGAGAAGGATAAATATATTGTAAAGACCATTTTAAAGCCCGAAGGAAGCAAATGGTGCAATAAATTTATTGTAATAAATATTTACTTTAAAATAAGAGTCACTTTTATTTTAATTAAAAATGCTGCGTTTTAAATTATTGATTAATTACTGTAATTTCAAAGTAACTGACAAGTGAAATTAACCTTTTATCGACAGACGGTACTTATAAGTACCACTTACTTTAAAATTACATAGAATAAACGTTTTTACGAATACTCTGACGATACTTGGCAGGAATATTCTTTGAAATCCACTCTTCCAAGATATATGGCTGCACGGGTTCTATGATGAGTATTTTAGCGGTGAAGGCGAATAGTTTTAAGCAGAATTTGCATTTTCAGCTGATAGCGAAGATTGTCATTTTTGTTCAGAAAAAATAGTTAATGTTAAAAGGTAAGACTCTTATTTTTTTGGTATGTTAATGAACACCTTTCAAAACGATTTGAATATTTATTTTAAATAGACAGTGTGTGTAATTAATTTTACAGTCGAATATCTTTAATTAATTAATTAGCTCTAATTAATTAAATTTCCCAAAGTAGAGTATTTTGTTTGTGGATATCCCTTAATTTTCAATGTAGTGATTCAAAAAAAATATTGCATTAAAAAAACTGCAGTAAATCATAATCCGGTCGATAAAGGGTTAACTTATAAAATGAAAATAATTTTTACCTCTAATGTATTTATATATATATTTTCTCAAAATGTATTTACTTCTTACTCCACTTTTTTAGGTAAACCGGAGAGTTCCGACTTTGAAGTACCAAGGGGGTGGGCGTTACTGTTTGTGTAAAAACCGGATGTGTGTGTGACTCACTTAGAAGATATTCAAACGATCTTTCCCATTCTCTCTTTACGATCCCTTTTTCATTTAATGAACTACATTCGAAATATTTCTTTGGTCCCTCCAACTTCGAATTATCAAGAGGAGAGAAAAAAATGCCAAAATACAAGTAGAGAAATTTTTTTCTAACATATTTAAATTTTATACTATGTAATAAAACCATAATTGTACATATGTATAAAATGATTTTAAAGTATTTTTAAAAAGTACATATTATATAGTATAAATATTATACAGAAGTTAAAAGTGCTGTATTAAAAAAATACATTTGTATATTAAAAATAACTATTAAGATAGTAGATACTGCACGTAATTAACCTTTATTGACGAAAAAAAAATCTGTTTAATCTGTAATCAGGCCCCCCCCCCCAGACATTGGTTCTTAAAGGCACTGTCCACTCCAGCTCATGCCCTATTTGGGGCCACATGCCATAAGTCACATAGATGAGCCATAAATCGTTATGTCAATCCAACGCAAAATACACAATCCTAACCAACTTTCTTCAAAATAGCAGACCATCCTTTTTTAACACATGTGTACTCGTAGCAAGGTCACGTGTTAAACGAAATATATGGATGGCTGACAACAAGTGCGGCTCATCTACTGTTCACTTGATCAAAAAAGATAAAAGTGACTTTTTGCTTGAGGAACCGGAAACACAAAGAAGGGATGGCAGGCAGATGGTCCTTAAAAAGGCTACGTTACTGGGAAGACACGCCGAGACAAAACATGCAAGCTCCAACCTGTTTGCTACAGGACTCTACATGACAGTGAGAGTGAGAGTTGTCCAAAGCTATATGAGGTAACTTTGAATTACTGCGTGAGGTAGTCTGGCCAGTTGAAGATTTTGAGTGTACCAAAACGTATTGTTATACTTCGAAATATCAAGAGTTTTCCTAGGGGCTGAGCATGTACTTTGAATTAGCGAGAGGTTCGTATTATCGAAGGTTCAAATTAGCGAGAGTAGACTGTTGTCCCCCCTCTTCCTTCACTTTATTAATCTAATTTATAGACACATTTATAACAATGGTACTGATGTTCACTAAAAAATATGTTTAGTGTTTGGCACAATTTATCCAAACATGGCCCCTGAAACAATATAATCTACCAGACTGCCAATCATTTATTTCATAAACATAGAATGGATGCAAGAAAAGAAAAATAAGGGTATTTAACCAATTTTATATAAGTTTGAGAGTGAAACATGCTTTATATTAAAATATTTTTATAGTAAATTTCCTCTTAGATTCCAAAATACGAAGTTTAAAAAAAAATTTCACTTTTGAATTTAGAAAACTTTTTTCCATTGGGGGGGGGGGGAGAGGGTTGATATGTAATAAACTGTTAGAATGCTTGATGTTTGAAAATATTTTCTCATGAAATGTTTTGACCGTGGTCGCATAGTGGTCATGGACACGAACTAGCGGCCGAAGTGTCATGAGTTCGAGCCCTAGTACCACT
>BMAV01002565.1:0-23463 GCA_019973955.1 Trichonephila inaurata madagascariensis | reverse complement strand
TAGGTGTGTGGTATGCTAGCTCAAGTGTCGCCGTCATCACTTGACCGTAGTCAAAATTTACGTGGTCTATTGGGAATAGCCCTCGTTTTGCTTCATTGTGCGATATTAATAAACATTCATTTTTCAAATAAAAATTATTTGTTCAGGCCGAGGTAATTTCTGAGAGCTAAAATTATGCACTTTGGAGAAACCATAGAACTAAGATAGCTCGTGAATGAGTGGCTAATAATAAACAATGACGGTTCATACCATTCAGAAGTAAAGGAGCCGGCAAGGAAATGGTTCTAACTGCGGTTGGAAAACTCATTGGCCGCGGGAAAGAATCGTCACCAATTATGATGGTGAGGTCTCGGTTGTCTGTGAAACTTCAACACAATTACTCGCTGCTTGCCTGGCTCCAGCAAAAGTTGTCTTCCTAGTCGACTTTCAAACTCCAATTTGAACCTTATTGCAACAACATTCCAGCTAACTCCTTATGCACATTTATGTGCCATACTGAAATTGCGGTGCTTCCCGGTAATGAAAGAGCCGACAAAAAAAGTCAAGCAAGGAGCTGAGTCGTCCCAACCGGAAGTATCCTTAGCCCTCAGAAGAGCAAAGAACATGATAATCACACATATAGGGATTGCAATACCGGACCAAAATTCCAATACCGGTATTCGGTATTTTTTAGATCTTAATACCGGGATACCGGGTTTAATACTGGTAGTAGAAATTTTAGAAAAAGAAAGAAAACACAGGTGTATCTTTGTTTCATTTGCCAGTTTTATTAGAGAGTGTAAATATCACAAAAATAGTTTGTAGCCTATAAATTATAGCAGTATGTAAAGAATCACAGAAAAATAAAAGAATATCTTAATTATTTAAATAACAAAAAGTGTCAATATGACTATTCAGCCTGTGGAACTATTACAAATTTTTGAAATGTGATCTTAAAAAAACATAATGCATCAATTGTACTGTATGATATTCAAATACAATATGAATAACAAACTCACTAATATAAAGAAAAATCGAACTTTTACGCACTTTCCTAACAACTACAACTTTGTTTTCACAGATATGAATATTATATCAGACTACGAATTCTCCTGCGGGCATACAGTATCGCTCTGAGCTGTAATAGTATAATTTTGTCCTTCCTCCTTGAAGGATTCAAATATTTTATCACTTCTCTTGATTGTACGATGCAACTTTATATCCACAGTCAAATTAATTTCGCCCGTTAAGGAGATATAAAAACAAAAACGTGTACTATTTTGCTATTTTGGCAATCCCTGAATATATAGTGAAGACATTTTTAAAAATTTCTAGTAAATACCGAAAAAACGGTATTTAAAATTTTGTATACCGGTATTACAAAATTGTACAAATGGCTCAAAATACTGGTATTAGGTATCCCGGTATACCTGCATTACGATCCCTAACCTCATACAATGACAAATTTACTGCCACGACCTAAAAAGCAAAGAGTCTTGGAAAGCCATGGGAAACTCAGGCCACTGTGGGTCCAATCCCGAGGCACCTGGAGAAAGCCGAGGCCATTGCTCACTAACCAACGGACATCACTTCCTGGGGGTATACCTCCACTGGTGTGGCTTGGCTGCAGACGAGACCTGCCCGCTCTGTGGCCATGCCAGGATGGATGGTGACCATTTACTCCAATGCACTGGACTCAAAGAACACCTGACTGATGACGTCATCAGTTGGTACTAGAAGCTCGGTGTCAAAATTTGAAGATAAAAGAACACATAATCTATACTGAAATCGAAAATTTCGAATCTCTGCTATTATTCTATTCTGTATTTATACGATCCAAATATAAGTTAATTTAAGAAAAAAAAACCCTTCCAGAATTGAATTGAAGCATGTGGTTTTAAACAAAAACAAGTTTCAAAACAAATTTTTATTAGAAATTTCAAATTTTATTTGCCTAATGAAATGTGTATCAAATTATGTTATATACAACCCACATCCCTACTAAACTACAAGCATCACAACGTTTTGCTATTGCATTTTAACATTATTGATAAAAGCAAATTCGGTCTTCTGAGGTTACAGTGAAGCAAATATCAGAATGAAGGTGCCAGATCTATAGGTGTTGACCCGGAAACTCATATTTATTTATTTTATTTTAACGTAAATATGTTTTTTATTTATACTTATCGTATTTTACCTAACAATGAAAGCAGGCGTTCTTTCGTTTCGGTTCAACTATTTGTTGAGTGATAGCATAATTAGGACCCTTGAAGGAATCGTTCGTGAACGGACTGAATGACTCAAGAAATTGCAGGGCGTTTTTAGGTAACAACAAACACATTGTACTCATGTCCTAAGAAAGTTTACGTTAAGTCGCGCGTTGATTACACATATTTCGCGTGCCGGCTCTACGGATCATTAACATTGTAGTTCATTAGTGGGTGAATGCATCGTAACTACGAAAAAACAAATAGAAAGAATAATTGGGCTTTCCCTCGTCTACTTTCGAATGTTTCAAAACTCTAGGAATGAATTATAGAATTATACACTGTAAATTTCTCATAAATTCAGAAAATACAAAAATTAGTTGGTAAATTAATCAGAACAACGAAAACAATACGCAATTCTTGAAGTAGAAAAATCAAATAAAACAAAAAAATAGGAATGAATCCTAGAAAATCAAATGTATTTTAGAGCTGAGGTATAAAATTGTTGTTTAGTATGCGGGTACCTATCTTCTCATTTGGCACCCTTGTTGACTGAAACCGAAGTATTGAAAATGCAAAAGAATACGATAAATAAATTTTAAAATAAACAAATAAGAAATTAGGTTGGTAAATATTAAAAAATATCAAAATATTATAGAAGTAATGCATTAAAAATATACTTACGCAAGAAGTCAAAGAAATGAAAATCGTCAAGTTAGTGCTGATCAATAAAGAAAAATTAAAGCGCTTAAAATACATTCATATTCCATACACGAAAAGTCCCCTTAAACGTCAAAAAATATGTGAGTTTATGGCACTCGGTTAATAATGCTTAGCTGACTATATAAAGATATATAGTACGAAACATTGATAGTTGTAAGTAGATTAAATAGTTCACATGTGTTTCTGAAAGTGTAGACTGCGAGAAAAGTAATATTCTTTACAGCTGAGCTACTAACAAGCTCACTTTGTGGTCCTATTGTTGTGAGACGGATTTGGAATATAGGTCATAATATACGAAGGTGAACAATATATTAATGAAATATATATTTTACATGGCTTATAAGAAACCTGTGGGATAGTCATATACCAAAAAACAATAAAATGATTTCTTGATATCACTGGATTTGTCTGTTATGGGTTACTATATTACTCAAAAGTAAAAAAGGCAAACATTTAAAAAAAACTCTGTATATAATAGTTTTAACATTTACTAAATATATATTGGTTTGGTATTCCATACAAGTATTTTAATCATATGGAATTTAAACACACACAGACCTTTTACATATATATAAAAAAACTGCTGAATAATTTATTACCATCTACCTGTAATATATATATATATATATATATATCAAATTCTGTATTCAATAGTACAATGAAAATATGAGGAACGAAATTGAAATCAACTAGAATGCTAAGTACCATTTTAGTAATAGATTATTGTAGAATATTTTCCAGATCATGAATAAATTTAAGGAAATTTAAAGTATTTGAAGGAAAACAAGATGCCGTGCTTAACTTCAGTAGTAAACATATTTTTAAATATAAATATACTAATGAAAAATATGCAGGGATAATAAAAGTACTATGAATAAAGACAATTATTTGCCTTTTTGTAATCTGACTTATATACTAGTTTGTAAAATAATTTTGATATTAGTATTACAACATTAAAGAAAATTTATAATGATTTTTAGTTTAAATATGTTATTTTTTGTTAAAATTATGAGATCCGAATTTTTTGTATAGCATTAGTGGCTTTAAAGTTTTTGGAAGGGAGATTGGCGTAAGACAAATTAATAATAGTAACAATTCCATCATTTTTATAAATATACAGCATTTCAGCTGACAAAACAAAAGCCAAACACTTATTGGAGTAAACAGAGTAATTGATAAGTATAACAGGTTTGTAATTATGAAAATCAAAAATTATTTTGGATATAAATTTTTGTTGTAAAAATTAATTCGAGAAAATCTTCGCCGGAAACTTTACTGCTATTCTTTATATGAAAGTGAGCAATTCACAACATAAATATTTTTCCTTTTAACTGTGTTGAAGAGCTTGAATACATGTTTAATAATAAAAAACAGTTCACACTTTTACTATTTGCAAATTTATATTAGCAACTTAGTAAAATGAACATAAAAACTCGGAAAAAATTGGGGAGAGGAAATACAACAAATCAAAATTAGTTAAAAAGCCAAATATTTAAAAATCAATGTTAATCTCGAAAATGATTATTTAACGGCCGATGTATCTCATTATGGATATTTACAAATATAAATAAAACTAGTTAAAAACCAACTACTCCTTGTCATTTTTTAATTCCTATTTTTCTTGTCATTTGTATCAAATTGATTATTTATTAACACTTTAAAAGAACGTAAGAGCTAATGACTATGAATTTCGGAATTTTTAATTTCGGTGAAAAAAAGAGGTCGTTATCTGAGATTTCATTCCACCAAACTTCCTCACTACGCTTATTGCTTCACATGAAATGTTCGTAAGGTATCCGACTACGTTCGGAACCGTGATTTTGCAAAAGCGTATAAATGGATACTATTTATGATATTTAGTGTCACTTAGATTAGAAAAAGTATATAAAATTGTTTTAAGAATAGTATTACAATTAAAAATTATTTAAGTACAATATTTTGACTAAAAATTAACATAGAATGACCCATTTTCAAATTATTCTCCTTTTGGGAAATAATGCTTCTATTATAATAATATTTTGCCTGTATATAGCTCAGACCTCTGTACAGAGACTCAACTAGAATTTTTGAAATATATAAATTATAAGTGGGTTTATCCATGTTTTACGACAACAGAGGGGAGAAATTTTAAGAAGAAAACGCCGATAATTATTTCAATGGGTTGTAACTCTGAAAATAATGTGAATGTTTCAAAAATCATAGTTGACCCTATCTTAAATGTGACTAAGACTTCTTTACTAGTAAATTTGTTTATTAATTGTTGTTGATAATGTCTAGTAAGTATATGACTCCTGTCTCTTGACTTTTAAAACAAGTAGCAATGTTCCTTCTAAGTAAAAACGTCTGAAATATCTTAATGTAATGGAATAATGAACAAGAAGAATTTTATATTTGATTTTTCATTAAATGGAACGAAATGAACGGGGAGTGGAAACGGATATGTCCACTAATGTTTTTATACGATTCCATCTGTTTTTAGATAAGAACATGTTTATTTTGTAAGTTTCCAACTGTTGCTTTCATTTTTTTACTTAGACGAAGTTATGCAGTTCGGATTCTTTTGAAAAGACGAATTTCTATAGATTAACTAGGAAATATTTTTCAGACAACAATCCATATTCAAAAACCTTTTTTTGACTGATAAATTGTTTCAAATGGTTGATACGTTCATTTTATTAGCATAAGGTCATATTTGGCTAGGCCCTGCCAAACACTTTTTCATGAACTAATAATCAAATATTTCTATAATTAATTGATAATTGTATATCTATGGTGTAAGTTTAAGTTTAGAGAATGTAGAAAAATGTGTAGTAGTATTTTTAAGAAGAAGAGTTGCGTGCAAAGGGAGTGGTCTGTAAGTCATCCACGATACGTTATCCATGCAAAAAAGGTAGCTTGTTTCACGGGCAGGAATAGAGATTATTCAGATATTTATTGCATTGTACTTCTTACAGACAGCAATCTCTTGTGGTTATCAAAAGACTTAAGAAATGTTATACTTGGATAAACCATTTTAAACTAATTTCTAGAGTTTCTAGAACTAGTCCCACCTTTTTAATGTTTCAATTCGAAATAAGAAATTGGCGCAGTATCTGAGTAGTCATAGTCACAAATTTGTGACCGACGTTGCTTCTTTCCTTCAGTGAAATCCGAATCCTGATATCTCTGAAGACACACTGTATAAGTGAAGCTGATGTATGTTAAATCCGTCAAGGTCTAAATAAGTTATTGAATTGCGTCAAAAATTTGAAAAAAAAAATATATTTAATTTTCACTTAAGAAGAATTCTATGCATTAACAAGTTTGCATGTTTGATAGAATTTATCTCGAAATCCTCCAATATGGAGGTTAGGAAAGCTCGTTGTCTCTTCATCATTTAAATATTTTACTCAGAAATACGAAGTCCACAATCAGAAACTCACGTATAGTGCTATAGTATTAATTAAATCAAATTAAGTTCCGAATGCCTTCTAATGTGGTTGTGTGTTTTTATCCTAGAATAAATAAGAAATACAAGTGGAAGAACAGAGACATACAATACAAACAGAATATAGACATTTAATACAAATGATGATCCCAGCATATAACAAGAAGGGGCGTGCTGCTTTTCATTCAAGACATGACAGGTGAAAGTCCGACTTCTTTTCCCGAAGAAAATACAACCATATCTTACTCGGGATTCGAATCCGTGCCCACACGGTTACAAGCGAGGGTCATATCCACCATACTGGTTGTGCGGCAGTACCTTCTCATAAACTACAAATTTAAGTTAACTTTTATTCCAAGGAAATGTTTTAAACAAATTGTACGAAATTTTTCCTAAAATTCAGAGAACAAAAGACAAAACTGGGGTAACGAAAATTCACAAGTTTAGCGTTTTATTCAAGAAAAATTATATGTATATGAAAGAAAAACAAATTCATAGCGACGACGGGTAAAGTATTCCAGAATTTTTCTTACTACATATATAAAACGTAAGCTATACGTTATTTTTCTGTACCTAAGTGACTACTTCTAAATTCCTAAAAGTTCCTAAGAAATATTAGTTTTGACAAGGTAACATCAAAACCTCCGGGCCTTATGGTAGAAGTTAGTTTTAGCTTATTTGCCGAGAGGCAATAACAGGCTATTTAGAGCAGGAAAAGATCTTTCTGTGAACATTAAGTATTCACAAGAAAATGGCACGAACTGCATTATCCGGGCAACACGAGTGGGGATTCTTCGGGTATAAGCTGCAGACGTGGGACATAACAATAAAAGAATATCTTCTTAACCTTATGCATAGAGTGTGAGGCGAAAAAGCTTTTGCGAAGCTCTTTTCCTATTTTTTCTTTCAGGAGTAGGCCCTGGTATGTGGTACTCAAAATCGATTTGTCTCCTAGGAGGTCACTAGAGTTCTTTCAGATGGAAGGAGCGGGAAA
This sequence comes from Trichonephila inaurata madagascariensis, assembly GCA_019973955.1. NCBI lineage: Eukaryota > Metazoa > Arthropoda > Arachnida > Araneae > Nephilidae > Trichonephila > Trichonephila inaurata. The sequence goes on along the minus strand of BMAV01002565.1, from coordinate 16,133 downwards.
ATGGCTTTACGCTGTATGCTGATGGTGGTGGAACACTTCATTTATTTTGTCACAACCCGCAGGCTGACTCTTTTTTTTATTCGAACATTTTTATTTACTCCAGAGGAAATGCCATAGTGAAGTATGCGATAAAAACTTCGCCCGAAATATTCGAATTTAAATCGAGGATGCAGACTATCAAGAGAGAGAAAATGGAATATGTTTTTTTTTCCTCTCCATATGTGTATATAACGCTTTCTTTTTGAAAAAACATGTTATAAAAGAATGTCTATATTGAGTTAGGATTAGGAAATTAAGATTGAAGGTAGAAATGCTTCGAGATAGTTTAAAAAGACAATACGAAGCGTTGAAGTGTATTGGAAATGCACGATGGTGTTTCATCTTTTGACAATTAGTACTTACCAAATGACCTTTCACGGGGAAAAATAATAATTAGAAATATAAAAATTTCTATTTCATTTATAATCAATAAACATATGACGAATGTCTTCAATAATATTTATTTACTAATAATTATGTTCATTGCAGATTTGAACGATGGTTGTGCGATGTGGGAAAAATCAGCTGTTTATTCAAAATACAATAAAATAAAAACTAACTAAAAATCTCATTGGCACAACAGCCCATGAGGGCCAGAGCCTACTGTGCCCATCCCAGTATACGTGATATTGGGCGCTGAGGTGTATGAGCAGATGTCTCGATCAGGTGGTCAGTCTGAAGCGAGACCCCCAGTGTTTATGTCCCCAAGCAAACATGGTACTTATTTATCGACCCACTGCAGCAGGAATGAAAGGTTGAATCGACCTTGCCCAACTCGGGAATAGAACCTGGACCTGTGGTGAGGAAGCACGATACGCTACCACTCGACTACTGTGCCTATAAAGTCAAAACTAAACACTTTAAAATAAAAATTACCGTGGTAGTTAGTGATCTAGGTCACAGGTTCGTGTGACCGGTGTGTCGTGAGTTCGAGTCAGAAGCCACTGAAATTCCACCGTGTAGAGGGCTGATGTACGTTTAATCTGTCGAGGTTCAAAGTCCTTTCGTCGGTTTGTATGGAAGTTCAGAGAGAAAGAAGACAGTTAAGGTGGCGTTCAGCTCACTTGACCATGATCAAGATTACGAGAGATCCTTCACCAATATCTCTCGTATTGTTTTATTATGCGATGTTAATAAACTATCACTCCTTTTAAAGTGAAAAAGTTTAAAAAGAAAATTAACTCTGATGTACGATATGAGTATATGTATACAGTCGAACCTTTATATTGCGAATTTTTCTATAAAGCGAATTTTTTCCTGGAACCTGGAACATTTCACGATTTTCTTCGTAAAATAACCTCTCTATAGCGAAGTGCATTTTCTATATTACGAACTTTTTCTTTTGTGATTCAATTTTTGTTCTCCATTTTTTTAAAGTATTTCTAAAAAAAATTTCAAGTTATTCTCTTTAATACATTTTGAGGTGGTCATAGATCTTGAACTGGTTGTATTAGATTTTAACTCGCTTAGAGCAATAGAGTTCTGGAGGTTTCATCCAAGAAGTGTAACCTTTAACCCCCATTGCCCTATTGACGAGAAACATCTTCCATATCCTTTTTCACCCTCAGTGGAGTTGCCCCGTGTCTCCGTGTTCTAATTATAAAATAATGTATGTTTAATATTACTTGTATGCTTTAAGTTATAAAATGTCTTTAAAATTGATTAGTTTTTGTATAAAATTATTTTCCTAATAATGAAAATACAGTGAATTCTTCGACATTCGTTTTTCTTGTTTTCCTTGCAGTTTATCTTTTTTTCTTTCTTTTTTGATGGGTAAGATATATAAAATTAACATATATTAATTTTAAAAAAGGTCTGAATAATTACTTTTTTTAATTTATAGTGTTTATGAATTTGAAATTTGTTTTATATGGTTTTTAAAGTATATTACAAGATGAACCTCTATATAACGAATTTTCTATATAACGAACTTTTTTCCGGGATTTAGTGACTTCGTTATATAGAGGTCCGACTGTATATACAAAAGAATGATGGGTATAAGGGGGAATTAAAGATACAGAAAGAGACGTGCAATATATCTAAAAAGTATCCTTTTTGTTACATAAAACATACAGTTTGTATAGTACGGGATGTATCATATGACAGTGCGTGATAAGAGTGCTGCCCTTCTTAAAAAACCCTATTTCTTTTTTGGACATTTACTCCCTTACTTTATAACAATATTTTAAAGCGTTGATTTTCTCGTTGCCTTAAGGTATCCGACTACGTTCGGAACCGTGATTTTGCAAAAGCGCGTAAATGGATAATATTTATGATATTTAGTGTCACTTAGATTAGAATACATGTATACAATTGTTTTAAGGACATTATGACAAAAAAATTATTTAAATACAATATTTTGGCAAGAAATTAACTTAGAATAATGTTTTTTCAAAATGTTCTCCTTTTGTTAAAAATGTTTCTATTGTATTAATATTTTGCCTGTATTCAGCTCAGACCTCTGTACAGAGGCTCAACTAGAATTTTTGAAATGCATAACTCGGAAGTCGGTATATCCATATTTTACGAAACCAGAAGGGAGAAATTTTAAGAAAATGCGCCGATAATTATTTAAAATGGTTGTAAATCTGAAAATAATTTGAATTTTTCAAAAATCATAGTTGAGCCTCTGTACAGAGGTCTGAGCTATATACAGGCAAAATATTAATACAATAGAAGCATTTTTTACAAAAGGAGATTTGGAAAAAAGGTTATTCTAAGTTCATTTTTTGCCAAAATATTGTATTTAAATAATTTTTTTTGTCATAATGTCCTTAAAACAATTGTATACATTTATTCTAATTTAATTGACACTAAATATCATGAAAATTATCCATTTATGAGCTTTTTTAAAATCATGGTTCCGAATTTAGTCGGATACCTTAAATTCAAGCAGTTTCATCAAATTTGCGATTAGAGTTACAGCAATTAAAACTTTACGTATCCAAGGGCTCATGAACTATAAATAAAGCAAATTGAATAGGTATTTCTTATTTATAAAATATTATTAAAGGGAGGGAGGTTTCAGTAAAACGTACTACATTGAACAATTGATCAAATCCATTTCCTTTCAGATTGTGTCAGCAGGCATTTATTTTTCTTTATAAATTATGAATAAAAGAAAATATTTTAACAAAATTCTATACAGTTTCAACTCTGTGCATTTTACACATATCCTTCTATAATTATCGCTGGTAAATACGATGTAGATCATTTAAAAATGGACGCGTCATGTTAAACATGATTAAAGTGTAAAATAATTTGCTTTATCTAAACAGTCACATTGTAGGTGAAGGTACAGGATAGTATTTCACTAAAGCTGTTCAGTAATTGAATATTCTATTTGCGATTTCCTGTTTATATGACAGTAAGTCCTTGCATCTTTTCTATTGTTGATGGTGTAATGTATTAATTTAATTTCTACATCTTATTGTGTATTTGAATTTTAGATCATCTAACACTCGAATGTATCATTACGTTTACATTAATAAGTATGAGATAAGCATTGTGCTGATATATGGTAAGTATAATACAGCTTACTCATTGAAAATTGTTTCATCCATAAGCCGTGACACATGTTTATGTTTATGAGCTATTCAATTGAGATCGATTGAGACAATCAAATATAATTCCATGTTAGTGTTTCGTATATTATACAGTTCATCTCAATGATTGCATATAATTCCTTTTGATGCGTCAAAATAATAGTAATTTAATGTTTAATACAATTCAAAAGCATCAGTGTTGGCATTTAACATGCAAGAAATTTCAGTAATTTTCATCGTTATATATAATTTACATAAATTTATATATTTTCATCATTAATTTACATAAATTTATATAGCAGTTGTAAACGTGTTTCGGTCAAAACATTTTTCATATTTCCTGCATTATGATATGAAATATAATATCAGTAATTTGCTGAAATGTTTCGGTGTCAAATTCAAAAGGAAAGTAATCTTACAGCATTTTTACTCATCATTTTTCAACTAAATTATTTTTAATGCAGTTTTTAAAAGATATAATATTCGAAAACTTGAGAGAATCTTTATTTTTGACTGAATTATCTTCAAAAGTTTTTGGATAGAATTTAAAGATATTTGCCGAATTTAACCAGCAAATTCAGAGGGAGGAGAGTAGGTAGCATGGGGATGATTAATCACCACAGAACATGGGGTCGCAAACCATGATTAGTCGATGAAAATCATGATAATAGTAGTTGAAAATAGGGGGCGGTGCCGACAATAAAATTAACGTCAATAATACTCAAAAGAGAGAAATAAAACCTTTATCCATAACAAACAAATATTTATTATGATTAACATAGGTAAATAGCAATAACAAATTAACAATGAATTTAAGAGTAAGATAAAATTAGACAAAGAGGCACTTAAATGCAAAAGAACACTTTCTACGACGGTACGACTGGGAGAGTACATCCGCTCAGGAAGAGGAAACTCGTAGAAGTGATAAGTCGTTGGGGGCGCGACAAACGACAATAGCGGGGGTGTACAAAGTACCAACAGTAGTCATCGTAAGGACATGCATACATTCTTGCAGATCATTTGTTGGGACCGTACCTACTGTCCGAACACCTCAAAGGTGAAATAAACCTTGTTTTCCAACAAAACGTCCTCTCGGAAATGCTGCAAGAAGTACCAACTATTACGCACCAGAATGTGTATTTCTTTCACGATGGGGCGTCAGCACATTGTTCGATTGCGTTGTGAAACCACTTCCGTGCTACATCCCGGGAGGTGAATTGGACGTGGCGAGTCCATTGCTTGATTTTCACAATCCCTGGATCTTAATCCCTTGGGTTTCTTATTATGGGGCTACCTGTGAAATCGCTTGTGTATGAGGTGGTGATGACTACAGTGGAAAATCTTGCAACACTAATGGTCGTCGTTTCAGCTGACATCGCCAACACACCAGATTTGCTTGCATGCGTGTGGTAATCAATCGTCCATCGGTGTCGGATGTGCTGTGACCTACGCAGCAGAAACTTCGAACAATCTCTGTGACAATTATTTGTCGTTGCATTTCTGACGTCGAACTGTATGATGCATTGTTCATATTGTAAACATGTTTACGTTCAATAAATGCATTTGTTACCTCTTATTGTCTCTTTTCATGCCACCCGACATCAAACCCTTCACAACTGTTTTTTTTTTTTTTTATTTTCTTTGCGAATTACTCCGACTAAACATGGTTCGAGACCCCATGTTCTATAGTGATTTGTCATCATTGTGCTTATTACTATCACCCCTCTGAATTTGTGGGTTGAATTTGGCAACAGACTGTTTACATAGATTTATATGATATTAAAAATATTACAGCAGTTATATATTATACAAGCTTGATCGTGTATTTCGTTCATTAGGAGCGGAAAGCCTAACAGTTTGAAATATTGAACAAAAAAAAAAGAGAGTTAATTTGAAGCATGGTCTTTTATAGTTATACACAGCTTTCATAAAACGTGCAATCATCGTGAAACAAGGGATTTTGCAATTTCATGCGACAATAGCTCTACTTCCTGTACAAAGTACAAATTCAGCTTTCTGACTCTTTTCGATTTTGGATGGGTTGAGTTCCACAATTGCATTTTCAAGAATAACCCAAAACCTAATTAAAGAATTATGGTGTTGAATTCTAGCAAAGTAATTAAAATGAAAAAAATATTCTGTTTCCATAAATTCATCCATCAGTGGAAGGTTTGTATGTTCGAGAGTTATCCTGGATATAAAATGTAATCAAGGGTAATTCTAACCATGAAAAGCCGAACACAGAGCTCCAAATGTATTTTTCATTCTTTAATTACAGCATCTGTCAAAAATATGCAAATTTGAGTTTCGGTCCTACATGATGCCTTAGCAGATCATTAAGTTTCATTTGCTATACCGAACTCTTTTTTTGAAGAGTCTCGCTATATGCCGTCCATCATAAAGCGAAAACCTTAACACTTTTTCTATATTCTGTATAATCAAGGAAAAATTCTTGAAATCTCCATGGAAACATTTCTGGAATTATTACATCTTTTTAGTTATAAAAAGCATTCTGTGTTCCTCAATCTCTATTTATCATAATATCCGGCGTATAACGCGCACTTTTAACACAAAAAATAAGATTGAAATTTATGCGTTATACGTCGGGAATTAAAAAAAACGAGCTTTAAACAAACAAAAAAGATGAGTATAAGAAAAAAAAAATAACACTTTTAAATAGATTGGACTGATGTTTACTTAAAATTAATAACATGCATTATTATGAAGACCAGTTTTTGTACAATGAAAAAGAGGATACGCACGTGCTAAAAACTTAAGAACATTACAACGTGAATACATGAAACATTTTATTAATTCAAACAAAAATACACTAATTACACTTGCACTTATTTTAATTATTTGCTCAAACGAGTATTTTCTCATTGAATGATTGTTTTGTCAAAATATTATTTTCTTATACATTGGAAACTTCGGAGCCAAAAAATATCCTTCATGCTAAATTTTACGGTAAGTACTGCAGCTAAAATATCAACATTCGATCTCATTTCTCACTTTTCTAAAAATCATTTCCAACTGAAAAAACTTTTTCAACTTCTGCATTGATTCCAGGGCAGCGCAATGTATAAATTCAACAAGAATAACTAAATTATCATTTGGAAAGTGTTCATTTTTAAAATGGTTAAGTATTTCCATCCATCTTTTGTCAGTTTCAGCATGCCGAGTTTCCAATTGTTCCATTTTATTACAATTTAAATATACATTTAGTCTTCTGATTTTTTCAAACAGATAATTGCATCGATTTTAATATCGGGCATTTCTTTCGATAAAAACTCATCATAATTTTCTATATCTGCCCAATTCACTTGCGATGAAGTAAAAGAAAATACCATTGGAAACCATTATTTCCTGTATTATTTGTTTCAGACTATTCTTTGATATATTTGGTTAATCTCTGAGTAGAGATTAATAGATGAGTTTTTTTAAAAATATTGAAAAGGATGACAAGTAGAAGAACAGAACCTATAAAAGGAGGACTGCCGTCCCTAAAGGAGGATGGTTGGTCACCTTAACTTTATCAACTTAAAGGGTTATAGTTCTAGAAGTATAGTATTTTTTTCTAAAGCTTGGGATAATACCTCGAATAAATGACTTCAAAATACAAGAGCATTGCAAATATACATTTCAAATTTTTTGGTAAAAAAGGGTGGTTCGCGTTATACCCCGGATTTTACAGTAACTTAAGGACTGATATGATAAAAATAAGCGATACGCCTTCTTTTTATCGAAAAAAAAAATATTACTCACTTTTGTTCAATGAGGTGATTTTGTAACGGGTCTATTCGCATACTTCCTACTAAATTTCTTGGGTAAAAAATGTTTTTTTAAATATTATTCTACTGAAAACTTTCTCTCGAAGAAGAAGACGTGACTTATGCAAATCTAGGCTTATATTTAAACATTAACTTTTAGGTTTGAGGTTGAGAAAGGTTAGGAGATAAATGATAGGAGTTAGTGATTAACATAAAGTAATAGAAAACTAGTCGTGAGTGATTCGTAGATTATTTGCTTAATATTTAAGATTGACGATTTGGTCAATTAGTTGATTAAAATGGATTAGCGTTGGCTTGAAATAGATTAACTTAGAACGTATCTTCGATTATTTGGAATGTGTGTGGCTAAGACGTTCCAAGAGTAAGTGATTAAATTTATAATTAAATTTTAAGTATATCGTCTTCTTCGCTTTTACTTTTGCCATATTTATTTAAAGGTGCATTTCCTAACTTGGGTTATTGTGATTTGCAAAGTTGTTGAGAATTGTTAATAAATTGTATTTGTTTTGTCTGTGGCTAATCTTCTTTCTAACTCTCGTACACTGATGGATGGGACAGCCCATCCATCACAACTTTGAATATTGACTATGAGAAGCTTTCCAAGAAAACACCACTTTTAAGAAAAATTTTTGCTGCTATAAATGGATTTTTTACATGAAGTTAATAACTATTTGTTTCATTAAAAAAATTAAATGTAATATTTATTCAATAATTAGGAGACCCCTAAATTACAAATAGTAAAATAAAAAAGCGTATCATTTTTAATACAGTATGCATATACAATTTTATTAGAGGGGGAAATGTTTTAATATCTTTAAATTAACTATTAAAAAGAGTTTTTTTTTTAAAAAAAAGAAGGGAAAAAACCGAATCCTTTTTATATAAATTTTTTTGTCGGCTTGGGGCTTAGAGTTAGCGTGCCCACATCATAAACCCAAGGTTAAGGGTTCGAATCCTGTTGGATTCGATATCTTATCATAGGCGTAGGCGTGAACACCATATGATTATATGCGGCATGTAAAAAAATCCCATGAGTATCAATCCGGCTCTTGTACTCTCAGCAAAGTTAAATCATGACACTTTCACATTGTCTTTGGTACACAAGACTTTGCCATGTCTGCAAAGACTTGAGTATAACAGCCCATTTTAAAAATCATTAATTTTTTTAGAATGGTAGTATATATATAAATTAAGATACAATTCACTAATATCTTTCAAGAAGAATTTTAATTTCGAAATCATTTTTGGTCTTTATAAAGCCTTACAATTCAAAAGCAATTTGGATTCTAAGTTAATATTATAAGTAAACATTCTAATTATTTAAAAAAAAATAAAAACCCTTCTATAAATATATATTAAACATGTGCAATGCAATGTATGTATAAATAATTTTAAAAGAATTTATGTTGTGAATTTTGCTAACAACTGATTAAATTCAATAAATATATTTTTTTGGAGCGAAAATCTTTAAATTCTCAAAGGGAAAAAGGCTTCCAAAATAATAATCGCATTTTATACTGCGGGTACTTATTTTTGTTTCCCGAAAGATGAAAGTTTTCTTTAAATAATTTCAAATTTGTACATTTATGTAAGCCTTTTATGTCTGTCTTATATACTTTACTTAAAAAATAACCATTAACATACAAGCACTAGCTACGATGTTTGTTTTCTTATGCTAATGTGGGTGTATCATTTAAGAGAAATATATATATATATATATATGAGTGTGTGTTATTCTGAGCTGTTACATCTTCAAATTCAAAAAAGAAATTGTCTAGCCAGCGAATGTTTATTCTAAAACAGTAGTTGATATCTTTGTATATAAAAGCTTTCAAGAAATAAAATGTTCAGTGTATTAAATCAAATAACAGTATAGTCATAGGAAACAAAATGTTTTGAATATCAGAAATATCATATTCTTTTGAAGGTATATTTCCTATAAAATAAAGCTAGATGCCAATGTCGTAATTGAGCATTGAATCATTTTACTCATTATTTCTGCAAGTTTTGCTGTTAAATGCATTTAGTTTAATATGTAGGAAATTGAATTTTCACTCTCTATAATTAAATAAATATTTACAATTTTTAAAATCAAAATAAAGATTTGAAACACATTTAGACTTATTGTATAAAGTGAATACAGTAAAATCCTTATAACGAGCACTTGTAACACAAGGAATAAGATCGAAACTTAAGGGGCGTTATACGCCGGGTATAAAAATGATAGCTTTATAAATAACAAATAAAAAAAAATGAGCATAAAAATGCTTTTACTTCTACATGTTTTGAAATACTGTCTATTTAAAAGAAATGACTTGCCTTATGAACTAAAAGAGTTGCAGTTCTAGAAGAAAACTTTTCTGTAAAATGTCTGGTATAATATCTCGAATAAATGACTTCAAAATATAAGAGCGATATATACTATTATTTCGGATTTCTTCGTAAAAAAGGGGGTGCGCATTATACGGAGAATATATCTAAAAATTAAAAAGTTAAGTTTGAAAGTATAGGTGCGCGTTATAAGACGGATTTTACTGTAATTTAATTTTTGAAAAATTAATAAAAAAGGAATTGATAAAATAACTTTAAGTGAAATTCGTGCTAAAACAATCAATATACTGTGTTTATTATTTATACTAAATAAACACAATCCGTAAAAATTTGTAACAAATATAGATAAAAATTAGGCTTTTGTGAACATAATTAGCTTTAACTTATAAATTAGATGCTATGTTTCTGTTGAGTCGCGCGCGCGCGCGAAATATTGTTTATATCCACAAACTTCATTTTTAGCTAAACGCTAATATGTAACAGACTGATTTCTGAAACTGAGTTAGAGCTTGAAAATAAAAATTCCTTACTTAATTCTAACTAACTTTAAAACTTAATTTAATTACTGCTTTCTCGGATAACCAAATAAATTGAAATTGCGTAAATGATCTACATTCTCATTTAAGCTACTTCTGTGAAATTCAAGGGATTTAATAAATAGGGCTGAAACATACGTAGAAATGGCAGGAATTCCTTTCGAATTATGAAATACACATTAATCAAACACGTAATTAGTTTGATACTCAACCTATTGACTAATGAAATGAAAGATAATTCCCAGAAATCCAATTAAAGTCTTTTTACTCTATTAAGGAATAGAACTCCCATTCTTCGCATTTAGCTGCGTTAACAGCATTATGAGCTTTTAAAAGGAATTCCTGTTTCCCAATTAATGATTCTCGCTCTTCTGATGGTATAATGAATTAAATACTTTAAAATTGTAAGACAAAATGGAAACGTTTAATATTTCGCGACATTTATTTACTAATTTAAAGTCAATAATTGATTCAATGCTCTGTAGTGATACGTTTGTTGTCGCTACATGAAGTGTAACTAAAATTTTGATATAAATATTTACTGAATCGTTATTTGAATTCCAATGTTACTAATTGAAAACAATTCTTTAGAGAATATATTGTTCCATATTTAAGATACCTGAATTCAGGACAATGAAACTTTGTCTCGTACACGAGTGCTTGAATGAATGGCACAATTGGTTTTAAGGGTGAAGGGATAGTGTGGAAGATGATGATTTCGGACCAAATCATTGCCAAAGTTCATGATCTGATTGAAAATTAAATGTTCATGCAGTGATGGAGTTGGTAAACTTGGATAGGGAAGCTATTAGATGTAAAATTTATTTTAAAAAAAGCCACAGTTGTAGAATTATGGATGGGTATTGCACCAAGACAATGCACTCGCCCACACAGAACTATCTGTCAAGCAATTTTTGACCAGAAAAAACATTACTGTGATGAGGTATCCTCCTTATTCATCTGAGTTGGCTCCATGCAACTTTTTTTATTTCCTACAAATAAATCTTGCTTAAAGGGAGCCAGCCCGTTTTATCTCAGTTGAAGAAGTACAGGCAAAAACGGAGAATCTCCTGAAAGGGCTTCCAAAAACCTGTTCCACAGAACTGTTACCAGCAATGGCAGCACCGAATGCAGAAGTGTGTGAATGCTGATAGGAACTATTTTGAAGATGATAATGTCACGAAAAATTGGTTCGGTAAGTTCAATGATTTTTTAGACTAGTCTCGTTTTTTTTTCTCGTATGTAGCAATGAAATATCAAAGTAAATTATTTAATTTAGGCTCAATTTTCTTAAAATCCTCAAATATTCGTGTGATTTTTCCCTCCAAACTCCGCAGATGATCCCCAATATTAGCAAAAATACTTCGATGAAAAATGCAAGATGAATCTTTGATAGCGCACGGGAAAAATTATCGGTTCAAAGCAGGTTTTATAACTGTCTTGGAGGTAAGTATAATGACTTTTGAGGGTCTCTATTTGCCCACCCCTGTATTAAATGCATATTATGTATAAAAATCATTCATTATTCTCTGTGCATTATGCTTAAACATGCAGGTCTTCAACAACAGAAAAAATTGTAAAGTCATTTTCTTACAATCCATTTCTTCTCCATCCAATTTTAAAAGGACTTTATAAATATCAGAATAAGTTTTAGTCTTGTGTGTCTGTTAACCGCAAAAATATCAATGGCTAAACAATAAACCGTAGTCGAAAAAACTGATCTCTGACTCTACGTTGTATCACTAAAACTGTCAACTCTGAATGTGAACAAGGCAGCATCTTCAAATATCAAAAATTATCTAAAACAGTTCTCCAAGCAAAATACTCGTTCTTGACAGCTTGGGCACTACAGAATTTTCTCATATCTAACATTTGATATAAGCAAATAAAGTATTTTAAAATGTTTCCTTGCGTAAATAAAATTTTTGGTTTTTTGGAAAGCCAATTTCGAGTTATATAGAGAGGTTTTTGTTTATATGTTTTCTATATGGGACTCCTTTCTGCAGCACCCATTTATTGCATGAAAAATGTTTAATATGTTTCGAACAGTATATTTACGTTGCACAACACGTACAGTAGTTTACGTACAGTTACGTAAACTACTTACGTTGTTTCACGATATCTTTAATGCATTTTCTTTTGTGTAGTCCCTATTGTCCCTCAACAAAAGTAGGCATGGGTGTAAACTTTAGAAAACTGTATTCTAGATTTTCTCTACACCATATCAATGTCATGAAAATATTCTGGTAATAAAATTGACTTATATAGTATCATAAACAAAACTATTACGAGTAAAAGAATTCGTGTAAAAATATCTGAAATTGTAGAATTACTTTTGAATGAAAAACGTTGAGAAGATTTTTAATCAATAGTCTGTTTCTACGCTAAAAAATTTTTTTCATCTCAAACACTATTTCAAAATATTAGCAGTATTACTCACCTATTTCAGAATAAATTAACATAAAAACAAGCTTCATTTTTTCAGTCAATTATCGAAGGAGAAATTATAAATGTAAAATATTGTACTCGTTTCCTAGGCTTTAAATCTAATTAAAACACGCATATCATTAAAATTCTTGTGATACATATACTCTATAATAAAATGGCGACGTTCCAAGGAGTAATTAACTGGATGAGACAAAATTGCGTATGCACACACCTTATGAGAGTGTGTAAATGTAGTAACTTTTCGTGAGCAGTGATTGAACAGTTGGATCTTTAGCGAATTGCAATGGATCATCTGGGTGCCATATAAAACCGAAAATACTCTAAAATGCTAAGACATTACTTCTATTTTCTTTATACATATATTCATAAAAACGATTTAAATAATAAATGGTAATAATTTTATTTTGTAGAATTCTGCTTAATTTTTGCTTCACTTACATTTTTATTGCAATTTATCTGCCTCTTTTTGAAATTCTGGTTGAATATTAAAATAATTTCAGACTTTTTATATAAAGGGCGTAATATGTATAGATCGTATCCAGTTAAGATTATCATTTCAATTTCCAGGTTCACATACACGTTCCATTTTGTACCATTTGTTAATTTTACTTTTAGGATATCTTATTCATTTTTTTAAAGAATTTCTATGTACTAATTTCAAATAAGATTTAAATGCAAGTTTTTCCAATTATATATCATACACCTTTCATTATTTATTAAATAGACACTAACGTGTAAATTTAAGAGATTGGTATTAGACCCTTCGGGCACGGGGGGGGGTCACTTTCTCACTATTATGTATAAATTTTCTACTGAAAAGAAAGAAAAAGGAATAATATGAAGAGTTAATTATTTTTTTTGTATTTCGGGTTTTTAAAATTCATTAACTTTATAAAAAGAAAATACTTGAAAATCGAAGAAATTGCATAATGTAAGTTAAGATTTTTGAATTTTCGTCTAACCGATGCCTACTTATCTCAAAAGAAAATATATTCTAATAATATACATTTACACATTCAAACAAAATTGCGATAAATATTTATTCTCTTGAATCACTTAATTCGATTTCAATGAATATAAAGGAAATATTTTTCCATCTTGCCCATCTTCCAAGATTTCATCATATTCCTGTTTATGTATTTAGAATGCTGAGCATACAAGTATGAATTTGAATAACTAAGCGATGTAAAGATAAATACACTTTCTATGAGCAACATTTTATTTTATTCGCTTCCTTCTAACATCTGTAAGTCTTTAAATCATCTCATGTTTCACAGCATGCATAACACCTCTTTTTAAAATTGTCATGCTGTTTTAACATTTCTCAGGTTATAAAAATATATTCTTTGGAATGAAAGTGATATTTACTTTCCTTTTCACTGAATAAATGTTTATTTCTTTATTACTTGTAACCTTATAGTAAATATACCGTATATTATTGCTTTTCGGTTGTTTTAAAGAATAATTCGTGTTATGTATATATAACTCAGGGATTCTCAACAGTTTCTTTTTGCTGCGGCACATTAACAATAAAATAAGTCTAAAGTAACACACTGCGTAAAATAGTTTATGATAATAACTTTCATTGTTAAATAGAATAATATGTACAACAAAATGTTTATTGAGTAATTAATTACAAATTAATTATAAGAATACATTTAATGCGAAATCTGAGCTCGAGGATATTTGATATGTTCGTTTATATTTTGTCGTAAAAATAATAATTCCACTCTCATTTCTTCATCTACATTTAAAAGTCTCGATCTTTTTTTTTAATTTGTTAATGTTAAAAATTCGAATTCAAACAAATAAGATGTAGAAAATTGTAGCAATATTTTTTAAAGCTTTTTTGGCTCTTATAAGATAATCGCCTCTAATTTTAATACAAAATAAATTAATTGATTTTTCCGAATGTTTTAAAACCAATTCTTGATTATTACACACACACACAGAGCGAAATTAGCTGTTCATCTTCATCCAAAGTTAATTCATATACAGATATATTCGTAAACACAAATGGATTTCGCGGATGGATGGAAATTATATCCACGAAATCCATTTGGATAGATGGAAATTATATCCATCTATCCACGAAAGGATAAATTAAATATACCATGAATACTGTTAGTTTTTTCCTATAAAACAGCCAAATGATTCGGTTCCTGATTTTATTTTTTTCATAGAGTATAATTTTATAATTTTTGGTTGAGATAATAATGGTGGTTATAATGGTTAATGGTTAATAATGGTTGAGAATCACTGATATAAGTATTTGTGCCATAAGTTCAACGTGTTCCAGGCTCTGGCAACTTTCCTTCCTTCCCTTCGAGAAGAACACTGCAATAGCTACAACATTACTCATTTACACATTTTCACTCCGTTTAGTAAAAGAGAGCCTTCTTAGGTCAAAGGATTTTGAAAAATGCTCTCCTTGACTTTTTTGACGAGAAGTGGTGTTCTTACCGAGAGTACCGGTATCTACTTCGGTCAGCAATGTTGTTGGTCCCAAAAAAATCTATTTGATAAAGGAACACCCTTTTGACGACTATAGCCTCAAGAATCTCTATAGGTTTCTTTTTTTAGATGCAGAGAAATATCTGCTGCATGCTTCTGTTTAAAGTGTTAAGGCTGTGACTGATTTAGAACATGCTTAAAAGACTAAATATTGGAAAATATTGCAGATGATCTCCACCGACGAATTTTAAAATTGTCTATTGCGTTTCATTCATAGCAGACGATCTAAAATTTCTGTATCAGAATATATGATATATATATATATATAATGTGAGTAAAACATATTCATTTTCAAAATTTCTTAGTTACGAAAAAAAAAATAATGATTTACAATTGCATAAGGGCATTGATATTGAATCATATTTTAATTAATTTATGTACCTTAAGTTTAAAAATATAAGTTAACTTAAAAAGAAAATTATGATTCAGACATTTTATATTATCAGTAAGAAATACGTACTATTTATCAAAAGTTTGTAATATTTTTGCGCGTGTAAACTTATTTTCGCATTTTGTTTGAAAATTCATTTCAATTTAAACTAAAACAAATGTGTGATGCATACTATCTTTCTTCCAGCTAACACGAATTCAAATGATACTTTATTAACTGAACAACTATATATATTTCTTCTCTAAATCAAATAAAAGCTTCAGGAAAAAGCAAATCAAATGTGTTCTTTAAACAAATCTTAAAATAATATTATCCATTTCATTTGGATAAAACAGTGTAATCGAAACTTTTTGTCAACATCGAAATTAAAATCTTTTGTCATCAAATATTTACCTAGCATTTTTACAAAAAAAATGTATATACACAAAGCAAATCTCCGTATTTTCTTTTTGAATAAAGAAAGAGCAAATATTAAGTGAAAGGCACTGGAAATGAATTGTTTAGGTAACGTGAAATTATTTTAGTTTTAAATTATAAT
>BMAV01002564.1:0-57363 GCA_019973955.1 Trichonephila inaurata madagascariensis | reverse complement strand
GTTAAGGTTGAATCCAATTGAATATATAGTACTTTATGTCATCATTATTTATTTGAGTTGTAATTGCTTACTGATTTTGCTTGCCACAATTCACTATTTGCTCATATATTGTTTTTGGATAGGTACGATATTAATGATTTGGTTGTAATTTCGCCTTCAATGTGTTCACGAATGAATGGGTCAAACTCTGCTAGTAGTTCCAGGACACTCATAGAATTACCATTATGAGGGGAACCAAAAACTTCTTAAATGCTAAACCTCTTATATAGCCAAATACTTTACTACCACGATTACACGTTTGATGACGTTGTGGTAATATTCTGTATCTTTTTTAGTTGGTCCTGTAACTTTTTATCTAAAACCAGACTTATTTTCTTTTAGTGTCAACCAAACTAATATTTAATTTTTATGCTCAATAGAATTTTCATGGTTTTTTAAAGAACTTGTTACTTGTTTCCAATCAGATAAGCCGGTTGTGTATTGAGAAATTTGTTTTAGAAAAAATTTTGCACGTAAACAAAAAACACTACCAATACTAATTGAATAACATAACCAAGATTCTTCCAGCACTTGGCCGTTTTTTAAGTTTTTAATGAAATGATTATTCGAAAAATTATCTCTCTTTGTTCTTTGTATTCTCTTACCGAAACAGAATATATATTGTTTGGATCTTTTATTTTTGAAAATAACTCATTTCATGTGAAAGGGATAGTAAATCAACAAAATTATTACTTATCGATTTTAGCCGCGAACCCACGTCGTATGCATATTTCTCAAACTCAAACCCAAATTTTTTTAACACTTTTCAATTGGGGCATTACTGATGTCCTCTGGTTGAACAATATTTTTTTCAGAAGGCTGCTGGTCATCTTGATGTTGCATATTTTCATCATTAATATTTGCTTGTTTTCTCAGTTTTCTTTGGCTTAGTTCCTTTCCTTACACTTGCTAATGCATCGCGTTTTAAAGCTATATTCGTGTTACTGTTCACAGTAAAAAAGTCAAAATTTTGACACATTTAATTTTTTTTTTTCCTCGATTTAACAATAATTTTCGTTTCTCCGTTCCACTTTTACTTTTTTTATCAGACATATTTATATTGTAAACTAAAAACTTGATTTTCTTGAAAATAAATTTAATAATTTAGGTCATAAAATTATAACACAACCGACTGTTTTTAATAAACTAAAAATATTCTAATAAATTTTTACAAAACAATATAGTATATTTCTGAGATAATTAAAAAAAGTGCCTAGTTTATTTTTAAAAATAAAAAAAAAATCTCTTTGTCTATACTCTCGCCAAAAACCTAAAACGTTAATTATAATTATTTATTGGTCCATCTATTTAAAGGGGTTTTTATAAAAATAAAAACTTAAGAATTATATGCCCCACTTTATATAAATATTGTTTTTCCGTTGTCATCCATTATTTGCTGTTGCTACCTATACTTAAAAAACCCGATTTATTACGAAAATCAAGACCACTTTACTTTTATCCATAATATTCTCGGAAAATGTCTATAATTCACATAAAATGATTGCTATTTTTTCCATCCTATAGAAGTAATTAAGTTACTCCCCCAAAATTTTAAGATAAAATAAATATTTATGGGAAATCCTGATAATTTCAATCTTTGAAAAATTGAAAATACAGAAAATACTTAATCATAACTTCAATATCTTTCTACTTAAACAATTTAGAAATCTGATTGGTACTTCGTTTTTACTTGAATAAACAGGTACCTTTTAATTTCAGGTATTATGTACAGGTCACAGCAATAAATCAGTTTATTATTGTAACTTAGAATTATAAATGCACAAAAATAGATGGCTGCAGAAATAGTGTCACTACGTTCTTATAAATGCTCGATGTTCGTCGGCACCGCTCTATGATAGAGCCTATGTGTATTATTTGTTAATTTCCGCGTATTCGGAGGTAGAGGGGAAGGACGAAAGTAAATTGATCTTGCAATCGAAAATAAAAATAAATTTCATCTAGTATTTCGGGTATTTTATTTTTTATTTGTATTTTATACTGGTTTGTTATTTTATTACTATTTTGAATGTTAGCATCTTTTTCTCTTTATTATTTTCGACGGGGAACGGGGGCCCCTAGAACCCGTGGGCCCTGGGCTGCAGCCCATTTAGCCCATACGTAGGTCCGGCCTTGATTATATATATATATACAGTTGGTTAATAACGCAAAAATGATGACAGTAACACAAAAATTATCTCAATTTTTCATGATTCCCATCAACAATTTCAAAAAAATAAATACCTGATTTTATGATTCTGTAAAAACCCTTTTACTTATAAATAAGTAATAAATGTTATTTCTCAAGAAAAGAATTTATGGCAACAAGTGGTTTTTTTGGTAAATTTCTGTTATCGTGTAAGATAAAGTTTGTGAAAGGTAAAACATAATTTTCAAAATTCAAACTAAAAATATTATTAAATAATTAAAACTAAGCATAATTTTTTTTAAAAAAAAAGAAAATTAATGTAATATTTGCATGGTGAAGAATATATAAACTTTTTAAAAAAATTGTAGTATAATTAAACACTTTCTATATATATATATACAATGGTGTGCAAAACTTAAGCAACAGGTGGTTTTATTGCCATAATTCAGAAAAATCATCTGGGGAGACATGAAATTTGAAATGAGGGAGAGTATTAGGTACGTAAAGGATGACGAGCATCGGCGCTGAAAAGGAATACAACGATGGTATGGAATCAAACAAAAACAGCTTTAATGAACACATAGTATCGTGACCTTATTCACCCGGGAAGAACAACAAGCATATGTTGCTTAATATGGTTATGCCCTCCCTACTACAATGGGGCTCGCACGTCTCCGCAACCAGAACCAGTTAGTAACATTTCTGAGGTAGGAGTGCCCATTCCTCAATCAACATCTGTTTGAGTTGTTTGGGTTTTTATCCGAAGAAGGGGAATACGGGGTTTCCCCAAAGCATCCGCACACATGTTCGATGGGATTTTAAATCTGAGCACGCTGGCCAATCCATTCGAGTGATATTCACTTTCCAGCAGCTCAACACAAGAGTGCGATGGGGCCGTGCATTGTCATCCATAAAAATGAAGTCTGGGCGAATGGCACCTTGAAAAGACGCACATGGGGGAAAAGTACCTCCTCACAATAGGGTCCCCAGTTACAGACCCTCTGTCGAAAATGTGAAGCTCAGTTCGCCCGTTCAGCATAATGCCTCCCCAGACAAGAACTCCAGGACCACCGCTACGGTGTCTTTCCTTGATGTTACTGATAAAACGGGGTCCCGATCTCTCTCCAAGTCAAAACGCGTTGAGAATCTCTTCTGGTACTGAACCGACTCTCATCCGTAAAGAGGACACGACTCCATGGATCAGTTGTCCAGTTTTGTTTCTGTCCCACTGTAAACGGTGGCTTCGGTGGCCAACTTTCAACGGGAGGCAGCGTTCAGGACGGCGGGTGAACAGGCCCCCTTTGTAAGGGCTTTCAACCACAGTAAACCGCGACACTTGTAGACCCGTTGCTGTACAGAGTTTCTGAGCAATGGTGCGCCCTGTTGTCGCCCCTTTTCGCTTGCAGGATGATATATCGGTCATCCCCGCAGTTGTCGTCCCGGGCGGCCACCCCCAAACCCTTTTCTAACAGCTGTACCTGTGGTTTGAAACACTTTCCAAGGCGCGAAACGACACTTTTGTTGATTCCGAACTCTGCAGCTACACTGGTGACAGTACGCCCCTCCTCCAGCTTCCGGATCATTCTTCCACTGGGGAAGTCATCCAGGTGATTTCTTCTAGCCATATTTCACGAACTGACTCACTGGCACTTTGCAGCGAATATGTTGAATTGCGTCTCCGTCCTTCATTTTATTCTACTGTTGAGAAGCGCGCGCCGGCATCACGCGTTTTGCGTACGCTCACATCGCTTCTGACGTTTTGTTCCTGATATTTGCATACGCATGACATTTCTACTGACTTACGTGTTCACTGTACTGATCTCCAGACCTCCTTTTCTGCAATTTCATGGCTATCTGCTAAATTTTTACATTGTTGCTTAAGTTTTGCACACCAGTGTATATATATATATATATGTATGTATAATTTCGAATTTTATATTTCGCAAAATATAAACCTTGTAAGGCAAGAGCCCGTGGGGGTTGCCCTACTTCTACATTATCCTCGCGACCTAGAGATGTGGGAGTGAATGAAGAACCAGACGTTGCCATAATCTTAATATCTCTCTCTCTTTATTAAGATCTTAACTTAAACAAAAATAAAATTTAATAATATTAATATTCAAAACCAAGGAACCTGGGTAGGAGCACACAATACTTATTACCAAATAATCGCGTAACTGACCACTATGTCTAACTTTACTGACTAATGCTAATCTCAATAAATACACAGATCCTAATAATTTAATTAAATGGTCTTACCGCTCTAACTTGGGTAAGCAGCAATTTCTCTTGAATCCTAACTGACGTGGCGGTTATCCTTGTAGAATAATATCCACCTATAACTTGAACGCACTGGCACGGATAGATTAAATCTTGAATGCGGGATTTCCTCTCACTTTAGCTTAAACACTGTGACGTCTCACGCGTCCTTTCTCTAACATAACCTCTGTGTTCTTTGACGGCCACGATTATTGGTAAATCTTTTCCAACCCAAATCCAAGAAGTGAAACGACGGATAGATGCAAATAAGATAACCTTTAAAAGGACAGAAGTTTTAGTAAGCATGATGGCAATTTAGAGAAAGTTCAGTTCAGAAAAGATAGAAGTGTACATTGACGGCTTACCTAAGAATCACGAAAATCTCGCCATTCATCCAAGGTACATACCATTGTACGTCAGCCTAGAGGAATATCTGAAGTGGATTGGACCATTGCTTAGATTTCAAGGTAGGAAGATTATATTCTGAATGCGAATATATTATTAGGATTGAGAGTAGGCGGATATAATATAATTATATAGATAAGTGATCCAATTGCGCGATCTGTGTTAATTACGACTACGTGTTTTGGTTTATTCTCACTTAATATAAGTTTGTTCGATATATAAGTAATTTAAGATAAATTCTTAATAAAAGTCATATTAAGAATTCTAAAATGTCTCATCATTTCGAGAATCCCACACCTCTAACTTACGCTGAAACCCCACGATATGGTCAACGAAGATCGACCATATCGCAACACTTGTAAACATAAACCTCGTATATTCATTTCCCAAAGCCACCCTGCTTACGTTTAACTTCTACTATTTATAAGATCCCTAATTTGAATATTTTACGTTTCACTTCTCGAGTTGGTTGGAAAGAATTGCCATTCTGGCCCCAAAGAAACCCAAAAGGTGTTTTAGTAGAAATCGCGATGAGCCCGTCGCAACCTAACTTTCAAATTAACATTTTTAAAATTTAATTTATTACATTTCGATAAAATATAAAAAATTATTATTATTTTAACCCTTTCTCGGCCTCTTTTTGCCTCTTTTACATTAGAAACCAAATGAGCCTTTGCTTTAATGGGGAAAAGTTATATTTTGCAACGAGTGTATTCTTACATTAACTTAATATTTCTGGAATAGGGTCGATCGTCATTTTCCTTCGTAGCTCCTCAGTTATCATTTTAGAGATATTTCAGGGATGCTTGAGAAAATCGGTTGCTATGAAAACTAGACAAAATGACACAATCAGAGGCGGCGTAAGGCGTGGGCGGTGGCCCACCGCCCACGGCCTCGAGGTGCATAGGGCCTCGCACCTCAAAGCCGAAATAAATTAAACGAAAAGTAAGGAAAATCAAAAAGTGCACGCCACAAGTTTTTTTTTTATAATTAATAAATTAGAAAATTCTCTTATCTGTTTTTCGCCATAAGATATCGAAAAACTGATATACCGACTTTTTTTCGTAAAGATATTCTATTTATCGCACAAAAGCATATGAATAAATAATTCGTTAAAATATTATTTTCCATTTTTCTTTTATTAAAAATTTCTCAATTTTGTCGTTTCCGCTCATTCGTTCATATTTAGTTTGGCAACATCAACTGGAGTTAAGCTGCTATCGCGGGGTGTCCCTGGTCAGAGACGGGGCATAGCTCGGGACTTCCCATCATTAGGAAGCCAATTAAAGTATCGTATGCCGATGCAATCTCGCTTCATGTTTCTATATCATATTATAAATTTTAAAAGTATTTGATGTGAGAATAAGTAATAGTGTGGTACCGGTACATTGTTATAAAACGATTAAAACGTATTTAATAAGTTGAAATTCGATTTCTGTTGTGAAGAAAAATAATAGTACCTGTGTTTATTTGCCTAGAATAAAGTAACAAATATTTATTTTTATTATACTTACACTCAAATCAGATGAGACTGGAAGCCGACCTCAGGTGAGATTGGGAATAATAAGGCTTGGAGAAAGAAAGACTTACACTAAAATTTTTTATAGTTTTCTTTTTAAAACATTACATGACATAAAATTACATTTATTGTTTATTATTTTTCATTATACTTAGGGAATGAAAGAAGTACCTAAGAAACAAATGTTATTGTTTTTGTTTTTAGGTTACGTATTATTGGTACATTTTTCATAATTTATCAATCATGTCAGGCTTAGGCACTAAGAGAGATGGAGATAAAGGGAGAAAATGGGAATCTGGTGCCACAAAAAAAAGTAAAGAAAAAGCTTAAAGAGAGTTATATTTAACCAGGTTTTCAATTGAGGTATGACGAAATTTCTTGGTCAGATCGAGACTGGCAGTAGAGAATCAAATGAATCGTTCCTTCGACTTCTCAACAACATTTACCCTTATCCGAGTCCCCGGGAAATTGTGTTACCCAGATGCTCGACTGTTATTGGTAGAGCAGTTAATTCATCAGGGGCAAAAAAAACTTTTTTGGTTTTATTCAGAAGATTTGTTGTTATTTTCGTTCCAGACAACGCGGGAAAATTGTAAAAAGATAAATTAAAGCTCCCAAGCCTTTATCAGACACAAGGTGGGAAAAGAATCCGGGTTTATCGACCATTTTTTCAATTTGATGATGTTGTTGAGTATAAAAAAACTTAAAAGCATAGGGAACAATCCGACACACTCAGTATTACGTTTTCGTTTTAAATGAAACCCAGTTTGAATTTATCGTATCATTGCATGTATAGGGTTTGATTATTATCGCGGTCAGTGTATGCAGATTATGGCACTGTCAACCCCTTTATGCATTACTTTTGAACACGCGTTTTTTAATTATCAAAGAGATCGATAAACGGGATTGGAAAATGTTTGCTGACGCTCATAAGCGATTTGAGAAAAGCGTTGTGATTTACCAAAAGTTTTTAAAAATAAAAGGGTAGTGAAAAGAAAAGAAGTTTGATTAGAAGGCGGGATCAACCAAGAGTCGTCAAAATCGGGTATAAAACAGATTTTTTTAAAACCCTGATTGTGATTCTGTGATAAGCAATATGGATTCAAGATTTACGTCTAGAAATCAACATTTTCAAAATTTTGGGTTTTTTTATGACTTTTTTCAAATTAAAAAAAATTCCAAAAAGCAAATACGAAAAAATGTCAAGATTTACGCACAGTCCTGCAAGTAGGTGAGAGCAGGGCTTCCAACCTACGAAATATATGAATAATTACAAAATATGACCCAAATTTTCCCAACACTATTACAGACGTGAAACATCTGCTCCAATACGTCACAGAGAAGGATTTTGGAAAAATTTCCCCAAAAGTTTACATTGTCATTCGAGTTTTGTTTAAACCCGTTAACTGTGATTGACGAGTATACTGTCATGAGAAAAAAGTGGTGACCATTGGCTTTTTAAATTGAAATTTTGGAAAAAAACAAAACATATTCCCCAAATTTTTAAGACGTTTGTTTTTTCAAGGCCAGGGCAGAGAAAAAAAAAAAAAAAAAATAGAAAATTTAAGATGAACTCCGCCCCCGTACGCACCGGTTAAACACATAAAAGTTCGCAAAAAAAGAATTCATTTATTTTCGATGAAAATTTTTCAGAAACCCAAAAAAAGGATCAAAAAAAAAAGTGGAAATTTATTTATAATAGATTCCTTCAGGTATGGTCACCATGAAAAACGCGTACGCCTACCGGGAATGAGCCCATTGATAGCGTTGGCTCGAAATTACCAAACTGTCGGGGGTAAATGACAATTTTTGATTGTTGAGTTAAATAACCAAATGCCGTGCTGCCGAAAAAAAGATTTTTTTATTGAGGTGAAAGCAAGGATGCTTTCTTTTAAAGGGGGACCAGAAGGATACCACCCCTTGGTAACTTATTTTGATTTTCAGCTAAGCCCCGAGGTGTAGGGTTTAAAAAAAGGAAAAGACTTTTAAATTCTTTTGACTTTTTGAATGAACTTAAATGTCAACAATTTAAAAAATTTAAATAAGTGAGAATCTGTAAGAACAAAACAAAAATTTTAGTTAAACCGAAACCGTAATTTAGACCACTTTTTCTGGTATAATTATTTTTTTCCGCCTACCCCACTTCTAATAATATATTACAAGTCCTAATATCAAAAATCAGTCTTACCTTTAATCCAAACTTAGAATCAACTTTATTTAAAACGTCGCTCCCTCTGGTATACCTTTTGAAATGTTTTTCTTCCTCTACGGGCCCTTCAATTCACCCATCTCCAAAAAAAAAAATTCCCAAATTCCTTTTTTACAAATTTCTTTTTTCAAAGCCTTTTTTCTTTCTTCCATTTTGCCCTTTAGTTTTGTTGGGAAAAAAGTTGCCATTAATCTTGGCCACCAAAAGAACCCCGAAATTATGTCAAAGAAAAAAACCGGGGGAGCCCCCCAAAACCTCTCCGAACTTCCTCGTGTCAAAAGGGGTGAAAATATTTTTTTTCAGTCAAGAAGAAATAAATCAGTGAGTGTTTGGTTTTCAGTCAGAGAATTTTGACGGTCACAAAACTAGATATCCATAAAAACTTTAAAGGTCGGTTTTTTTTTCGAGCAATATGTATTAATATTTTTATTTAAACCCAAAAAATAGTATTAATAATAATAAAAAATTTTGTAAATAAATCAATAATTTTTTAAACAGCTGAATTACCTGTGATTAAAGAGTATATTCATCCTCATTCCGTAACGCATAGTTCCGTTCAAACTGGGCCCACGGGTTATTGTTAACAATACCATAAGTATCCTTCCTGAAAGGAGCTTTTTAAAATTAAAACTGATAAAAAAACTAAAATACAATGGGTGGAAAGCTTTTAAAGGCGTTTACCTTTAAACAGATATAGCATCTAAGATAAATTTCGAATCAATCATTAAGTATTTCAGCAAAACCAAAAGCAGAAAATTTCTGTTTCTTTAATTTTTTCTTCCGTTATTGTTTAATGTGCCACAGAAATATGAGTAAAAAGTTTGGTTTTTTTCTTTATGAATAAAAATTGTTTTTTTATTTTATAAACCATCTTACGCCATCAGAGGGCCTCGCGAAATGTATTTTGCCCACATTAAGTTCAGGTCTCACGCCGCCACTGGACACAATGCTGCCTTCTCAGGTATCTTTAATGATTTATCGATTTTGGGATCAATATGTGTCGTCGCTAAAGTCGGGATTGCAATAATTCTTGGAAATGATTTTGAAAGATTTTCTCCGAAAGCGAGAGAAACGGCTGAAATATACTTTCTATAAAGCAAAGCTCACAGATTTTAATGATCTGTAATTCGAAGTATAGCAAAGGATTTTAAAGGCTTAAAGGGTTTTTTTTTTTTCTTGACGGATATGATTTTATTTTGAATTCGTTAAGGTATTAATATTTATTTCTTAATAATTATATTTATTACGTCGTATGATACAGATTTTTTAAAAATTTTATTAGTTAATGTAACTTAATTCAAATATATCAATAACATATTAAAATTGAATATTTCTATAAATTTAACTTGAATACATCACATAAAATACTTTCAACATTAAAAAAAAATTACAACATCTAAGTGAAAAAAGTTTGAGATATTAAGTTTATTATTAAACGCAAATATTTTCTAAAATGAAAGCTTTGAGGAGGAATGAATCTTAAATTTCAGTCAATCTATTGACTGCAGCATTATCAGCAGGGCCGGCTCTAGCAGTTTTGCCGCCCCGGTCAAAAATGGAAAATGCCGCCCCCTTCCTAAAGTAATAAATTATTATTAAAAAAGGTAAATTGTGATCACATATATGTACACACTTATAAAAGTTGAATAATTCTTGCGAAATAAATAAAAAATTACAAGTATTCTTTCTTTTTTTTTTTTCTTCTTTTTTAATTCTGAAAACTTTTTTATCGTTTTTGTAAAATCAGTTTGTTCATCTAATTCATGTTCGCTAGCCAATACAACGAAAACATTTAATCTGTCTTGAAGAAGATAGTTGTGGATCCTAAGAAATTGTTTATTAATTTTAATTTTAAAAACTCTTTCTCCACTTACTCCATTTATTAGCAAACAATCAAAATTCTTAATGCCATAGCAAGATTTGGTGCAAATTCTTAAGTTGAAATAAGTTTTAAGACTTCAATTGGGCTTTCTTTTTTGCCTAACAAAGCCGAAAAACTGGCAATGTTTCATCTACTAGATCAAACGCGCATTTATATCCGTTGATTCTCCATCGATCAATATTGTTTCTAATTTTTTAATTTTTATTTTCTTAACTTTAGGGATATATTTTAAATTATACGTATTGTATAAAAATTTCAAACACATTTGCAGTGAATACTCATTAGATTAAATGTACATTTTAAGGTCTTAACTGCTGGATCAATCGTAAGAAAAAATAAATAAAAATATCTAGATTTTTAATTTAGGATTATTCACCGGGTCATTCCGTGCTTCCTATTTAAAATTAAAATTTCTTCGTCAAACTGTGGGATGTGACTGCAACATCTCTAAGTTAGCAGGGATATAAGTCTCATCTGCCACTCCTATTGCATCTCAGATATTTCATAGAAAGTGATATCTTATCGAAGATCCTTCAAAGAATCTTTTAAGAATTTTTTGAGTTCCATAGCAGATAATAGACCTTGAACTTTTGTCTGCAATAGCTTACTTAATACACTTTTATGCAATTTAAAATTTTACCAAAAAATAAACGAAGTAAAACTTGTTTTTGTGCGTAGATAGGACCGCATAAAAGAAATCGCACAAAAAATATTTGAAAATTTCATACTACTATAACAAACAATTTTGTCGAAATACTACAAAAAACTTTTTTTATGCGGTGGATAAGGACCGCATAAAAGAGGTCGCACTTAAAAAATATGTCAATTATTCACGAAATTTAAGGAGAAAGTACTCTCCAAACAAAATAAATAATTAAATTCCCATAGAAACATTTTATTCTTCATTGCATACACACAATACCTTCATACATAATTCACTGCTACTCATCGTAATCCGAATGAGTGAATGATTGAGTGAATATTAACGTTGCACTTGTTCAGCTACTAATGAGGGCTTTTGGTGACGGACCACGTAATTTTGAACTACATATCAAGTGACACGGACGACAATTCCGGAGCTGGCATTCCGAAATCATATTATAAAAATGTTTTAAGGAAAAAAAATTATTTCTGAGTGTAAAACATATCAAATACCAAACAAATGTGTATTACTTCCCACTAAGGAATTTATTCCTTCTATTCGTGAAAACGTTTAAAGGCTAAACACTTCAACCTACTTTTTAAGCTTACCCAGTTTCTAACTGGGTATGTGGAAACTTTAAAGCCTATTTCGAACGCTTCAATTTGTCGCCTGCTGACCAGCGTTCTTGCTCCAGTGACACATTCCAGGATGCCAAGTGATCTGATGTAACTCTGTTTGTACTAAGTTCTCTTCCGAAAGACGTACTCTTATAAATTGCCTACAAAAGAACAACATAGCTTCGCCTCCTCCTTTCTCTGTCTTTGTTCAGAGCAAATCTTCTTTTATATCGATTTGTGCATACATTAAAAGCCTTTTTTCCCGTATTATTTAGATTGTAATTTATTTTTTTGTGTTAACTAATATTTACTGTACGCGCGCGCGCGTGTGTGTGTAATTTATGTATTTTTATTTTGAAAATCTTATTATATATGATCACACATGTTTCCAAACTTTCCCTATTGTATAATTTTAATTACTGAATGTCTCCGCTTGCATGTGACAATCTTTTGTATTTTGTTCTGTATTTATTGTATTTGCATCCATTCTTGTTTCTTTTCCCTTTTGATTCCCATTTGTGCCTGTATCCCTCTACTTGAAACTTCCTACCACTATTGATTGAGTATTGACTTACGTTTGTAAGCCTTATGTTATACTTGTCGGCACACAAGAAATCTCCTAGAGTCTCAAAAAAAAAAAAAAACTCGAAAAGTTTAAATTTCTTGATATAAACATCGTCATTTGCCAGCGGTCGCCAAAACATTCCTGACCCCACGGACAAGTAAATTCATACTTAAATCCCACGGACCACTAATAGGATTGGTCAATGTTAAATATATTTATAAAAAAAAAATATTGATCTAAGAACGCAGTGAAATGCATCTTAAAACGTAACTTAACATGATAAGTGAGTATATTCCACATTTTTCAGGGGACCAGCGAAATTTTCTCCAGCAGCACAACTTTGACGACCTAAGTCATTTGTAATATGCATCGAGACAAGATTAAGTTATTATTATATAAAATTAAAAACACATAATGTGTGAATAATAACAGCGAATAGAATACAAAACATAAATCAATTTCCAATTAAAACTAGAATGATACTAATAGGACTTATATTTTTTATTGAAAAATTAATAGAATACATTAAAAATTAAATTTGTCTTACTAAAACATGTTTCGTCTACTTTTTCTAGAGAAAAGTCTTTTATTGCTGTATCAATGTCTAAAGAATCAAATACTTCTTGTCCAATATACAAAATAGCCAGATTAATTAGCCTTAATCCTCTGATTTTTATATTATTTTTGAAGTTATACTTCTTATTTAATTAAAAAATATTTATTAAATACTCTAGACAAATTAAGTTTTATTAATTACTAAAATGATGAATGAGTATTATACACGTATGTCTTGAATATATTAGTGAGTATATAGTGAATAAGTTTTTTAATTAACCTGTTTCTGTGTCTTGCTTGCGTTTGTGTATTTATATTATTATTAGAGTACATTATATGCTTATATTCTTTTTTTCTTTTAGTATTCCGAAATGAAAACCTTTATTTCGATTAACTTAACTGCATATACCTATAAAATAGAATTTATAAACATTCCTAGTTACATTTACGTGAAAAGAGAGCGTGAAATGCACTTACGCATGTTTTTCGATTAGTCTTTATTTTCATACTTAAGTAAATGCATGTTTCGTAACTTAAAACATTCGCTTTTGAAAATAACTAATAGAAGCATTGCTTTTGTGATAAAGATGAATTTATTTATATATATTTCTTAGAATATGTAACTTCTAAAGGGTTAATATAATCTTTTTATACAATTTTTTGGCTGAAAAGAAAAGATCGAGTTAAAAATTATTGTTTTTAAAATTCCAATTAAAATAGCATTCAAACGTTACAAATATTTTTTCTTCCACCATCTTTAAATTTGACACCTCTTTTGTTCCCTTTTGTACTTCTTTTTCCTAGGAGATTAACTGACGAAATTAATTCGTGCAGATTCTTTAAAAGAAAGGTATAAGTCTCTAAAAGTGTTTCTTTTTAATTATTTAACACATAAAATTGTTTAACTCTGTTAGTCAGTATCTCAAAAGACCACATTTAATAAATGTTTCGAAATTTTACTCTCAGCAACTATTTTTTTATGTATGCTAAAAATGTTAATTTTCTTTTTTCTGGAGGTGGGAGATTTGAACAATATTGTATGAACTTCTTATACAGTTTACAGTTTAATGCATGTTATTTAATTGAACTTTTTCAAAATCTCATATAGTTATAAATAAATTGCTAAAAACACAAAAAGAGAGTGAGTGAATATTTACGCGTAATCTACACCCCGAAACCCCCTCATTGAGGGGAGGGCCCAAAGTCTGACTGACGCCTAGTACGCAATCCTTTGTAAGATCTGGCTTGGGGCACAAAACCTGATTTTGCAGGGGCTCCTAATATTTTCCGCACCCTGAAGTACTTACGTCGCACTAATTAGCTACCCGGGGACTTTTGGCGTTGGACCTCGTAATTTTGAACCATGGACAAGTAAAGAGGACGACACCTGAGCTGGTACCCCATCCACAAAAAGAGAGAAAAAGGTTTTCAGCATTTTTAAGAGTTATATGCTTTTTACGACTTTAATTTTAGTTGATATCCTTGCAAATCTAACATTTTGGAATCAGTTCATTTTAAAAGATCAACAGGGACGTCTTAAGATTTCTTGAGGCCCTGGGACCCTACACAAATGTAGGACCCATCTATAAACCTTAAAAGTAGATAGCACATAAAATGCTCGGTCAAATACTCGTACAAACAATAACCCGAAACAAATAAATGTGCATGACTTATAATCGCACAAACCAGCTCGACCGACTGCCGCCTTTTGACTTAATGAGTAATGATAGTGTATGATGATAGGCCTAGTCCTATACGTGGACGACAGTCATCAGATGTAACCAGTTGACATAATGTCCAAAATTCCCAGTTTTTCGGAGAATACAGCCGGGAATAACATTCGATCGTTAAAATTATTCGAATTATGATCCTATTAATGCTGAGTCGAGAACGAGACAAGGCCCTTGGTCCGGGCCCAGTTTGCCCATACCTTAAGACGTCCGTGAAGTTATGTACATTTCTTTGTTTCGTGTTATTGTTCGTACGAGTATCTGGCAACGTATTCTATGCACGATCTACTTTTAAGGGTCATAGGTGAGGCTTACATTTGTGTAGGGGCCCAGAGCCTAGTTTTGGGTACGAGCCTAAGGCCTCAAGAAGTCTTAAGACGTCCCTGGGAATAGGTATCCTGTAAGTCGACCTTTAGACAACGACTTAAAAGAAGACTGCCAGTAAATTAAAAAGTTCCCTTTCTGCATTTTATTTTAAAAACAAATATGTAATTTTTATGTCAAATAATAATTGAGAACGAATCATTTTAACCGAGAAGCCATCGATCAGGGATTCTGAAACCGTGAACCTTTGTATACCTTTAGGCCTACGAGAAAGCTTCCTGGGAGGTACGCGAGCAGTTTAGAACAAGTAATATAAAAAAAAAATTTAAGTCAATTCTCACTTTCTAGATTAACAAAGAAAAATTTTATTTTAGCTACTTTATATTAAATAGTTACAATTAATATAAATATGTATATACATATGACAGAATCACAACATTAAGTGGTACTAATTTTATTAACTAATACAAAGTATCGTATTGTCATCCAAACCACCGTTTATATAAATCTCTTAATTGAACTGAATACTTTAACACGTGAGAAAAACCTTTTCAAGTTTTGACATAAGTCACCAAAAAGGTCGCTAAGTCGCCAAAAATGATGCCAACGTGATTGTATTTGTAATTCTTTAAATAATTAGTTTTAATCAATTAATTTTTATTAATTATAATTAAATTATTGTATTGTCATCCAAAATAATCCTGTATATAAAATTTCAGCTCAATTGAGCGCCTTAAAATGTATTTTATTAACTATTGAAAATTCCACCAAGATAAATAAATAAATATATATATAGAGAGAGATTGTGAGCTAATAGTAGGAATTGAAACTGAAGAATTTTCTTTGTTTTTCTTACATTTTTTCAACTAATAATTAAATAAAGCAAATGTTTTTTGTATTATTTTGTTCGCAATTTCATGTAGATTTTAGATCAGTTTACGAATATTAAATATGTTTACAAACTCGGAAGTTATTCATCAAAACCTCGCGACTAAAGAAACACTATAGTAGTCTGTAGGATGAGATGACCATAATTAACCAATATTAAATAAAATCTTGTGTTAAGGAATCAACTTTCCTGATTTTTCACGGAAATTTAATGCAATGTTTTGTTTCTCGGTAAATCATGTTTAGTCATTAGCTCCAAATACAGTTTAAATTCTAAGTAATATGAAAAAATATTAAGAGAGTCAATTCCTACTTAGATCAACAAAGAAAATTTTATTTTTAGCTACTTTTTATTTAATAGTTACAATTAATATAAATATGTATATATACACTAGCTAGAAAAAGTCTGCGTTCACCTAACAAAGGTAAAAATTTAACAGAAATATAATTTTTTCTAACAAAAATTTGGTGAATTTGTTTACTATTATTTAAAATGTTGAGCATGCAAGAATTAATTAGTTTTGAATTAAAACTACGTAAGATAGCGTGTTTTTGTAGAAAAGCACGCAAATAGTATGCAGAAAGTCTGCGTTCACCATTTGAATATTCATGATTCGAATTTTATCAACAGGCGTTATATAGGTTAACAGATTTTTGATCCAGTTATCAAGTTAAATAGCTTAAGAAAGTTGTTACGCACAATCTCTTTTATATTTTTGTGAGCAATTCAATGACAAGGAAAACAAAAAGAAGGAAATTAGCATCAAGTGAGCTTAAATCATTATGAAAAAATGTGGAAAGATGGAAAAAGTCGTCGGGATATAACCATATCCGCTGGATGGAAGTATTCATCTATCTAACGTGTTATTAATAACTTTAAAACTACAAGAATTTACACATCGAAACTTCGTTCAGGTCGTCCATCATCTAAAACTCACAATCTGAGAGAAAACGAAGTATGCTGTCCGTGGTGAAAAATCTGCGTTTGACTGAACCCAAATAGCAACAGACATTCATTAGAAGTTTAACAAAAACATTTGTGGATACTGCAAGAGAAAATCTTGGAAAAGGGCTGGATACTGTAGTCGTGAGTGGGTTTTAGAAAGCCTTTTATATTTCAAAGACCAACGAATAACTTTTGCAAAAGAGCACAGGCATATGGTTTCCTGAATTTTTGAGGACTCTGATATTCTCCAATGAAGCAATTTACATCTTTTGGCATAAAAGGTTATAAATTGGTAGGCAGATAATCATCCTTGTACAGCTTCTTCAAAAAGAGCACTTAGTACCAACGGTGAAGCACGACGGCGGTGGAGTTAAGGTGTGAGGTGCATGGCGAGCAATGGTGTTGGCAAGTTGGAGTATATCGAATCAGTATGATCAAATATGATTACCTTTGATGTCCTAAAAATTTTTAAGGAAAAGTGCCACCTCAAACTCGGCCTTGGGTCATCATTTCTGCTTCCAACCCAACACGATCCTAAGCAAACCGCTGAGATTCTGAAGTTTTGGCTATTGGTATAATGTCTCAAATCAACTGCACGCCCCACAGTCACCTGATCTGAATCCTGTAAAGCATCTATGATTTTGTTGAGGTAACAAGATTCGTCAACACAATATATCTAGCAAGGATAGATGAAGAGTGTTCTATGACGAATGAAAGAAGATTAGCTGAAGAAACAACAACTAAACTTGTTAATTCTAATGCCGAGACGATCTCCCCAGGAGGTTCTCGAAAGACGGGGTTATCCAACCAACTATTAAATAGCTCAATATACTTTTAAATATTTTTTTATAGCTTCTAATAAAACAGTGAACGCAGACTTTTTCTACTTGATTTTTTGTAGGTATCGCTACAAATCTGTCTTCTTATTTTAAATCTATGAAGGCAAACCAAATTTGCTTTTGTTATTCTTAATACTTAAGATGAACTAAATAAAATTCAATTAAAATTTGATTTTAAACCCCTAGTTTTTAAATCCTTTTTTCATTGTTCATGTGCTACTAGTACGTGAACGCAGACTTTTTCTACCTAGTGTACATAGGGCCACAGAATCATAACATTAAGTGTAATTAATTTTTAATAATCATTAAAGTATCGTATTGTCCTTTTAATTTCGGGGTCCAACTGAATGATTTAAACATACAAATATATAAATAACAAATATATAGACAGTGCAAGCTTCCTCTCTAATAGTAGGAATTGAAAAAGAAAAATAATCGAACATCCAAGCTCAAAAATCTCCCTCTTTGCTTATACTGAGAGCAGCAGCGTGAGAAATCGTCGAACCTCCAAGACAGTTTCATAAGGAGGAAAACCAATATCCGACCATTTCCACAGGAGGAGTAAAAAGGGAAGAATGATTGCGATCACAGAACATATAACAAACGATGAGATCTGTATATCTAAAAGAAATACTTGCTAAACAGGATGATTTACTATATTCTCCAAAGTGATTGGGGATACATTTTTTCTGTGGTATAGTATTAGACACAGCTAATTTCTCCAAAGTTTTAAATGAATGACTACTCAAAGAAAACCTTGAAATCACATATTACCTTACTTCTGACATGCTGCCCGTTGAAAATAGCCTGTGGTCATTAATGATAGAAAAAAATGATGTGTAAAACTTTCTATTTTTGCTTTTTGCATGTCAAAAAAAAAAAGAAGTTTCACCATCAGGTATGATCTTGCGCTTTTGTGTGTGTGTTTTAGATGTAATTTACTGTATTTTGTCATACGTTCGAAAATTCCTTCTATACCGAAGACTGTACAGTCTTTTTGTTCAAAATGCATTGAATTTTTATCATTTCAGATTGGAAGCTATTTATATTCCCCCAGAGCTTCATTTTCAATAGTTCTTATAATTCACAGAACTGGATTCTCCAAAAGGCGAATTCTTTTTAATTTGGTGTTCTAAATTAAGAGATTCCGATCCTATTTAAACCTGTATAGAGGACCCCACTCACAATCGAGCTGACTTTCATCACGCGGCATGTCATTTCTTATGCACCCTTATGACCTTTTAAAAATTTTTATTTAAAAAATTAATTTTTATATATACCTAACACATAAAAATCATACTAATTTATTTAATTTTCATAATTGTGAAAAAGAGTTACAAATATTTTTACTTTTATGAAATATTTCCTACGAACTCTAACACTGTCCACGCACCCCAAATTAATTTCAATATTCCGTGGACCCTCTCTTAGCTGTCGCTAAGACACCTAGGGTCCCTTTAGAGCCACTCTGAGAAATCTATGTTCTATACGCAACTGTTTGAGAAAATTCTTTTGATAGTGAGTATAGACAAGTGCAAGGACGTCTTAAGACTTTTGAGTTCGGGCCTCAGATACAAATCTTAAGATTTTCTGAGGCCCTGGGCCCATGCAAAAGTAGACCCTACCTGCGATTTTTAAAAATAACAGCACATAGCATGCATTGTCAGATTGTCGTACATTGTACGGTACTTTGAAACTCTTCATAAATGTGCAAGGATTCACAAACTTAGGCACAAACCACAGATCGACGATGGCCGCATTTCGACTAAAATGAGTTGAATGATTTCAGGCCTATAGACATGATAATGGTCAATGCATAATAATATAAGTCTTGCCTTTTTTGCCAATTGACATGCAGTTTGAAATTCTGCTTTTTGGAGAATACGTACGAAATGATATTTGTCCAATAAAAATTATCCGAATCATGATCTTATAAAGACATAGTTGAGAACGAAACAATGCCCCATCTAGGCGAGGTCATGCCTGGGCCTTAGTTGACCATGCCTTAAGACGTCCCTGAAGATCAATTAAAAATTCTAAAAAACTGTTATGAGAAATATAGCTTTAGGAAAAGAATAAAATATATCGAACTTTTCGTAAATTTCTATGCTTAATCCAGAAGACGAATGATGTGATTACGAAAAATGCTTTCGAAGTAGTAATATTATATTCTTTACTGTAATAATGTTCTAAGAAGTAATCATGTTCATGAACCTCGTCGTTGATGATGTTTCAGTTCAACTATATGTTCGGAGTCACGATTCTGGCGAAGATTCAATAATATAAGGAGTTGATGCGCGTTAACTATGTTGGGATTCAACATTCTCGCGTAATTTATTTGTAGAAATTATGAAACATGGGGTGCTACCGTTTTCTATCCCGTCTGTCAGTTGCCAATAATATCCATCTAGTAAGACGCTAATAAAATCAGTAAGAATTGAACGAAAATTTAGTTCATTTTATAATAAATGAATATAATTTAAGGGAAACCTATTTATTGATTGAATACTAACGTCGTACTCTTCAAAACAACAAGAGGCTTACTGCTGATGGACCCCTGTTAATTTTGAATAACGGTAAAATGACCTCGAGTCGGCATACAAAGTTCCACACCACGTGTACTTGAGAATTATGAGTTTCGACGAACTTAACATGCATCAGTCTCCCCAGGTGATGGGTCTTAGTGGTAACATGACTTGAATACATTACTGACAGAAAACCATGACCATTTGGCTACCGAGATCGATGCTGTGTAAGATGAAATCTACTTTTGGTCTCAATAAACACACAAGATAATAATAATAAATAATAATAGTAATAAAATAAATAATAAATAAAATAGAAGGATAAAAAGACAATTTACGATGAAAGGAAGTTTCATTGTGTGTGTGTGTGCACTATTTTAATATTTATTGGCATTTATAAATACTTGTTAAGTTGTTACTGTCCATTATTTTTCATGTAATTAATTTTTCTCATTCATTGCCGAAATATATTTAATTAACACAGATCCTGTAGACTCAAAGCATGTGCAAGTTAAAAAAATTTATTTTCGCGAGCGAATATAAAGTAATTGTAAATCGAATTTCAAATGGAAATTTGTGGTCTTAATTTTGTTTTTACAATGTTTTTGCATTCTCAACAATTGTAGACAGAGGCTTGTTCTTATATATGTTACACTTTTACCTTCGATAATTTTTTAAAAAGATAAAAAGATATTCAATTAAATTTTTACACTTTCCAAATTATTCATCTTATTTACGTCCATCAAATATTATTTCACTCAAAAGAAAAATTCATTCGCATTGGATAAAACAGGATTTTATAATCAAACATAACTAAGCAATAGTAAATAATTTGTCTTAACTTTTGAGATATAGCATGAAGAAAAATTCTATTATTATTTCATTAAATTGTATCGTTAGCTTTATATTGCGACCAAATCTTTTTTGTCGAGATTTAGTATATTTATAATTCAAGTTTGAGTTTGTCTTTTTTTTAATTTAGATGTACCTTGCTTAAGGTTATATAATATCTAATTATACTTTTCTCTCCCCGATTAATTTATTAAAAACATTTCACCTACTATTTCTTTTATTTCCTCCTATTTATCTCTGGTCGTTACTACCAGTATCGTGCGAGTACCAGATAAGAGGCTGGACTGCCCCTTTTATATGTACTTATATGTGCCCCCTTGACCGGATGCCGCCATATCTCTTTCAAAAGGGTCTGTCAGATTTTAGTCCCCTGTTGGGGTCGAAATTCCTGTATAAATTTTATAAAATGTATAACTCTGCGTGATTGGAAATATCCAATCAGAGACCAGCTTGGGGAGACAGTAGTGAGTCCTGCCCAAGAATTTGTATATAGTGATTCGGTTCACTATTTAAAGAGACACGCGCCACTTTCGGCAGAGATTCCTTCCGCCGTGTTATTATCATTAAGCGCGAGTCCAGCTTTAAATACACTATTAAAGTTATACAAAACTTTCTAGACAAACTTGAAATTTGGCTTACACACTGAGAATTGCGATTAATGTTGACAAATCACAAGCAATAATATTCAGTAAATGGCGGGGTCATTGACCCTCCTTTCCAGAAGCTCACACTTTTGGATGACAACATCCAGTGGGTTTCTGGTAGGGCCTGAAGGCCATCAATAGCCGCCTAACTTTCAAAACACATCGACTATCTTGAAGAAAATTTGGGGGTAGAATTATTTAGCCATCTCCCCTTGTCGGGAGAAGGTCACCTCTATCCCTAGAAAATAAAGTAGTCTTATACAAGCAGATCTTGCCTAGTTATCACGTGTACGAGTCCCCGGTCTGGGAACCTCGCAGCTGCCACCCACATGAAAAATTCAAGTAATTCTGTTAAAATACTCAAGTGTCATGGCCAAACGCACCTTGGTACGTTCGGAAAATTTACGCTACAAATGACCCCATGTATGGGAACCAATTTCTAATTACATCACTAAATCCTGTTAGAAAATGTATTTAAATCCATTGAATCTCAAGTGACAATCCAATTATCAAAGCACAAACATTGTTTACGTATCCTCATCCTAAAATTAAATAATAATATGCATACTCTTCAATGAAGTGGAGAAACCCGCTTCGCCCCCCATACAAACATTTAAACTGCTTCCACACTCTAAACAACACAATCAGCTTCTTTGCAAAGCATCTTTCCTTTTGGGTTCAGCGTGGTGAACTGTCACCGAATTGATTGACTGCCCTGGCCGTCCTGTTTTCCCTTCCTGCGCTTCTTCCTCGCCCCGCCGAAGTGTTCTTGCTTCGATAGAACGCTGTGCTTGGGGTACGTTCATCCTCACCAAGAGTTCTCTGATTTGATATTTCCTCCTACATATGGTTTTCCTTATTTCTCCCTCCTTCTGGGAATAGGCGCGTTCATCTTAATTTGAAGTAGTTAGTCTGGCAGATTCCTTTTCATCCAAAATTCACCCCCACTATCAGGTAGAGGCGGAATCAGTTACCCTCATTGACACAGGCCGTGTGCCCGCCATGCTACTCTCCGGTCCTCCCTCTTAAAGTGCCAAGTTTTCTTATTGTTTTTATTGTAAATGTAAAATTTTAAAATTGTTCAAAATAACAATATAACGTAAATTAATGATCGTTCAATCTTTTGGAGGCATTAATCTAGTTGAATTTTGTTGATTTAACATTAGCCATGATGCGACTAAGTACTTGAATCCGGCTTATTTGAGATTGAAAATATAATTTAATGGCCTCGCATCATTTGTCCCTTGACCAGGATGTGAGAAATTTTTTTCTTCTCTTCCACGCATACTCTTTTGAGATAATTTGGCTATCACAATATTTTATGTTCAAATGTATAAGAATTTTAAGACTTGTCGTAAATGTCGTCTACTTTTGAACTTTAGCGTTTCACTTTTATTTCTGAAGTGTTTCCATCTCTAAAGATATAATTCAGGTTTTGTTGTTGCTGTTGTTAAGGCGCATATTGGTGTATTGTTCTCATTTCTTTGATTGCTGTTATATCCTTCATATAAGCTGGATTCTCCTTCCGTAAGAATGCCAGTTTTTTTCCCTTACCAGCCGCAACTGAGTCAATTTCCAATTTCATTTGAGATTCGCTAGTTTTACATATTTTGGTACACGCCTCAATCGCGACAAACCGATCCTGTTCCATCGCAAAACTACTTCCGATAAGTTTAATCTTATTGATTTAATTTCACTATATGTGCGTGGGTAATGAGAGTTTGAGATCCGGAAAATTCTTAAATAAAGTTAACAGTCGCCTTTTTATTGGGTAAGTGGTCTGGAGCTCCGAAAAAATTGCCAATTTTAAATTTAAAATTGTCGGGGTTGCCGAAGAGTTTATTACGTTGGACCCAGTTAATTACAATATAACCACTAATACTACCTGCCAAAATTCTTCTTAAGAGATTTTGAACGTAAGGTCCCATTATCCCCGACCATACGGCAGCATTTTTTTTTTGCTTGTCAGCAGGTAACGCAAAACTGTTCGTGATTTACGCGAATTAAAAAAATTGACCATCAAGTTTTCGAATCTGGAAGTACTTGACATCTACGCCGGTAAGACAGGCGAATGACCAAATTTTGCAGTCACGTTTTCAGTGGATTAAAAATTGATATCCGATATATATTTTAGCTAGGGACCCTAATAGCTTTGAGGACTCATTTTCGGCGGCATTGATCGAAGAACAAAACCAGAAATTAAAACGAGATAGCGACTAATGATTGATCGGGGAGTTTCAGATAATAATACAGAACCTACAATTATCTCCGCACTTAGCGAACGAATACAAGATCTCATACTCAGAGTCGGTAAATTACATGAAGCCAATTTGTCGGTAAACGCCATCAACAGCGAAATCAAAGTTTAATTAAATGCTTTGTTGTTAATAGGTGGACACAAGATTGCAGACTGAAGAAAGAGAATTTTCGATTTCGCCGCCCGAAAATTCAAATCGTTTCTCAGACAAATATTGAAGGTTATTCTTTCACCCTCGAAGGGGGAGAAGCAGAGGAAATCCATCAGACCTTTCAGAGTAGCTGAACCAGAAGGGGAAATTACAGACAGGCATCAACATACGACCGTCAAAACCCAGCTGATTGCTGCTGAAAAACAGAAACCATGGAAATTTAAACTACAAACGGTGGGAGACAATTTAAAAAAGAAAAAAACAATCGGGTGTCTTCTCCCATTGACAACACCCGATTTACCGATTGTAGAGGCAAAATTCTCCTCAGGTTGCAGGTTTAATATTTTGATTGATCTGGAGCGTCGGTCTCACTATTGTCCAATTCCTTCTTTTGAAACTATTACGAATAAATTCATGAAACCGTTGGAAATTTCGTCTAGATTAGGCAGTCAACGGCGGTAATGTAGAGATAGAAGGCGAGGTGTCACACATTTGGTTTCAAAGCCATTGTGAGAAAATCTTTTTATCACCCGTCAGGAACTAAAATGTCAGCTATAAAGCTGTTTCAGTTTCCTGATTTCATTAAACTTAGAAATGAAATGTTAGATACACAATTTAATTGTTTGCGAGTTGCAGATTGTTGTATTCCATTTGCAGATAATAAAATTTATGCTAAGTAAACTACAGAAGTCGTGATATTTTTGGGAGTTTGGTCAATAAGACTACCTATCGGCCCAATCCAAGTTTCTAATGTTCGTTTTAATGTACCGGTATTACCTCATTCCAGTGTTGTCGCAACTAATGATAGTCTTACAAAATTAAAAAACAAAACACATTAAACTTCTAATTCATCGCATGTTACTTTTGACCCCTCACCTTAATGAAGTCGTTGTTCAGGTCGTGAATAACTCCGATTTGATAGTCACTTTAAATAAAAACGTAATATTTTGTACAGTTAACAACTATGAAGACTTTTCAAATGATTTGCCTATTTCTGCATGAAATTCTTGCCTGAACTCACTGAAAAAGATTTCATATTTTCTGTTTATAGATGCTAGAACGAAGGACACATTTTGTTTAAACTTTGATAAAACACAAGTGTGCTTTTGCTAGATCGACTGTTGAATTGTAGAAGGCTGATACAGTAAACATCATAAAATACAGTTGTAACATAATCATCCTATTAGATGTCCGATTTATAAAATCCTATTCAACCTTAGCAACGAATTCAGGAACAAATATCAGACTTAGAGAAGGTGGGCATTATTTCGGAAATCAAAATCTCAATACAACACACCCGTTTTGTTTGTAAGACAGAAAAATAAATGGCGATTAGTCTTGGGATTTTAGGAAGTTAAAATGAAATTATACATTATAACTCAGGACTTTGCTATACCAACCTTGGACAACATCCTTAACGAAATTTCAGGATCAAATATTTTCAGCTTGGACACATGAAATCCGCCTTTAATCAAATTCCACCATTTCAGAGATAGGCATATACGGCTTTTCTACACCTGATGGTGATAAATAGGAATTTAATAGACTCTTTGTTTTTGATTTTAAGGTATCCGACTACGTTCGGCAACGTGATTTGAAAAAGCGTATAAATGGATAATATTTATGATATTTAGTGTCACTTAGATTAGAAAATGTATATAAAATTGTTTTAAGAATAGTATTACAATAAAAATTATTTATACAATATTTTGACAAAAAGGAAACATAGAAGGACCCATTTTCAAAACATTCTCCTTTATGAAAAAATGCGTATATTATAATAATATTTTGTCTGTATATAGCTCAGACCTCTCTGTACAGAGGCTCTAGTAGAATTTGGAAATATATAACTTAGAAGTGGATTTATCCATATTTTACTACAATAGAGGGGAGAAATTTTAAGGAAAACGCCGATAATTATTTCCCTTAATTTGCCAGTAACTCTGAAAATAATGTGAGTTTTTCAAAATCCTAGTTCAGACTCTCTTGAAAAAGTCTTACTTTATATATAAGCACACACACACAAAAATATTATTATTATAGAAGCATTTTTATAAAAGGAGAACATTTTTTGAAAAAAGGTTATTCTAAGTTAATTTTTTGCCAAATATTGTATTTAAATAATTTTTTGAAGTGAAACATTTTGTGCTCGAGAGTGAATGATATATTTGCCCAGTTTTGTGTAACAGTGAAAAAAGCGAACGGGAAGTAGTCTCTCGCCCCCATCCCCACGAATCGTCACCATGATGACAGGATAGCACTGGGAGGAAAAGGGGAATAGGGACAACACGTGACTTGCGTCAGATCCGTGAAAAAGTTGATGATTGCTCACTTCCGTTTGGTCAACTTGCCCACTTATTGGGGAGTCTTTTTCCCCAGACCCGGGAGCATCTATCAAACGGCTAAATGAGATGCAGTGACATTACGGTGTAGACAAAATAGCCTCGCAGCAAAAGCGTGCTTTTGAAATATTTTCTTAGATTGTTTGTTTTGTATCAACTTCTAACACTTAAGCAGTTGACTTGGTGAGTCTCTCGCACAATAACCAATTTTATGGTGCAAAACACTGTCCATTTTGCTCCTTTAGT
Source organism: Trichonephila inaurata madagascariensis (assembly GCA_019973955.1). NCBI lineage: Eukaryota > Metazoa > Arthropoda > Arachnida > Araneae > Nephilidae > Trichonephila > Trichonephila inaurata. The sequence continues at coordinate 30,780 of BMAV01002564.1, read as the reverse complement.
CGATAGCTAATTACTCCCCTTAGTTATTCTTCGTTAATACTCTTAATTGCCACAGATGGCGTTTCGCATGCCGTGGAACCGGACATATCGCCCCACATTGCACTGTTTACACCATGCAATCACTGTATTAGTTATTTACACAAAATGTACTCAAATTGTTCCCCACACATATTGCACAAAAGACACTTTAAGAAATGCCCTAATAAAAAAAACAATTCACAATACAATTCAACAAATTTAAAAAAAATTCACTGGAATTAATTAAAACACAAAAAAAAATAATACAAAAATTTTATCAGTAGTACTTAATCACTTGGCATTGGCAAAACACAAACTTTTAGATATGGTTTTTTACAAGTACTAAATTGTGTTTTCACTTTAACTACACGAATTTTGTTATCGTCACCTAAATAAACCTGAATACTCCTTCCTAATAACCACTTGTATGGTGGCAAATTCTCTTCTATTAAGAGCAATTGGAATTCCAACTTTTACATTATTATTTTTTTTCGAACATCCATTTATATACCTTTGTTGCATTTGCTTAGATAATTGCGATGCCAAAAATTTCCACATTAATTGCACTGTTTCAGTAATTTTTTCCCATTTCTAAGGTAACTCCCTTTATATTTATCAAGTAGGGCTCAATAATAGAATTCAAGGATCTATTTATCAAGAAGTGAGCTGTGTGTGTAGTAAAAACTTCAAAATCATTCTCATAAGCAGACAAAGGGCAAAGAGTGCGACATAGCCATCCTGTGATGACTATGTCGTTCCGGATCCGCGTAAGTTAGGAGGTGGGATTATCAAAATGATGAGACATATTGCTTTCAATACAACTTTTATTAAGAATAACTTATATTACTAATTCTAATTGACAACTTTCTTAAAGTGAGAGTTCTACATTACGAAGTAAAACTTGTTTTTGTGCGTAGATAGGACCGCATAAAAGAAATCGCACAAAAAATATTTGAAAATTTCATACTACTATAACAAACAATTTGTCGAAATACTACAAAACTTTTTTATGCGGTGGATAAGGACCGCATAAAAAGAGGTCGCACTTAAAAAATATGTCAATTATTCACGAAATTTAAGGAGAAAGTACTCTCCAAACAAAATAAATAATTAAATTCCCATAGAAACATTTTATTCTTCATTGCATACACACAATACCTTCATACATAATTCACTGCTACTCATCGTAATCCGAATGAGTGAATGATTGAGTGAATATTAACGTTGCACTTGTTCAGCTACTAATGAGGGCTTTTGGTGACGGACCACGTAATTTTGAACTACATATCAAGTGACACGGACGACAATTCCGGAGCTGGCATTCCGAAATCATATTATAAAAATGTTTTAAGGAAAAAAAATTATTTCTGAGTGTAAAACATATCAAATACCAAACAAATGTGTATTACTTCCCACTAAGGAATTTATTCCTTCTATTCGTGAAAACGTTTAAAGGCTAAACACTTCAACCTACTTTTTAAGCTTACCCAGTTTCTAACTGGGTATGTGGAAACTTTAAAGCCTATTTCGAACGCTTCAATTTGTCGCCTGCTGACCAGCGTTCTTGCTCCAGTGACACATTCCAGGATGCCAAGTGATCTGATGTAACTCTGTTTGTACTAAGTTCTCTTCCGAAAGACGTACTCTTATAAATTGCCTACAAAAGAACAACATAGCTTCGCCTCCTCCTTTCTCTGTCTTTGTTCAGAGCAAATCTTCTTTTATATCGATTTGTGCATACATATTGCAAGTTTTTTTCCCGTATTATTTAGATTGTAATTTATTTTTTTGTGTTAACTAATATTTACTGTACGCGCGCGCGCGTGTGTGTGTAATTTATGTATTTTTATTTTGAAAATCTTATTATATATGATCACACATGTTTCCAAACTTTCCCTATTGTATGTAATTTTAATTACTGAATGTCTCCCGCTTGCATTTTACAATCTTTTGTATTTTGTTCTGTATTTATTGTATTTGCATCCATTCTTTTGCTTTTTTTCCCTTTGATTCCCATTTGTGCCTGTATCCCCTACTTGAAACTTCCTACCACTATTGATTGAGTATTGACTTACGTTTGTAAGCCTTATGTTATACTCTTGTCGGCACACACAAGAAATCTCCCAGAGTCTCAAAAAAAAAAAAAAACTCGAAAAGTTTAAATTTCTTGATATAAACATCGTCATTTGCCAGCGGTCGCCAAAACATTCCTGACCCCACGGACAAGTAAATTCATACTTAAATCCCACGGACCACTAATAGGATTGGTCAATGTTAAATATATTTATAAAAAAATATTGATCTAAGAACGCAGTGAAATGCATCTTAAAACGTAACTTAACATGATAAGTGAGTATATTCCACATTTTTCAGGGGACCAGCGAAATTTTCTCCAGCAGCACAACTTTGACGACCTAAGTCATTTGTAATATGCATCGAGACAAGATTAAGTTATTATTATATAAAATTAAAAACACATAATGTGTGAATAATAACAGCGAATAGAATACAAAACATAAATCAATTTCCAATTAAAACTAGAATGATACTAATAGGACTTATATTTTTTATTGAAAAATTAATAGAATACATTAAAAATTAAATTTGTCTTACTAAAACATGTTTCGTCTACTTTTTCTAGAGAAAAGTCTTTTATTGCTGTATCAATGTCTAAAGAATCAAATACTTCTTGTCCAATATACAAAATAGCCAGATTAATTAGCCTTAATCCTCTGATTTTTATATTATTTTTGAAGTTATACTTCTTATTTAATTAAAAAATATTTATTAAATACTCTAGACAAATTAAGTTTTATTAATTACTAAAATGATGAATGAGTATTATACACGTATGTCTTGAATATATTAGTGAGTATATAGTGAATAAGTTTTTTAATTAACCTGTTTCTGTGTCTTGCTTGCGTTTGTGTATTTATATTATTATTAGAGTACATTATATGCTTATATTCTTTTTTTCTTTTAGTATTCCGAAATGAAAACCTTTATTTCGATTAACTTAACTGCATATACCTATAAAATAGAATTTATAAACATTCCTAGTTACATTTACGTGAAAAGAGAGCGTGAAATGCACTTACGCATGTTTTTCGATTAGTCTTTATTTTCATACTTAAGTAAATGCATGTTTCGTAACTTAAAACATTCGCTTTTTGAAAATAACTAATAGAAGCATTGCTTTTGTGATAAAGATGAATTTATTTATATATATTTCTTAGAATATGTAACTTCTAAAGGGGTTAATATAATCTTTTTATACAATTTTTTGGCTGAAAAGAAAAGATCGAGTTAAAAATTATTGTTTTTAAAATTCCAATTAAAATAGCATTCAAACGTTACAAATATTTTTTCTTCCACCATCTTTAAATTTGACACCTCTTTTGTTCCCTTTTGTACTTCTTTTTCCTAGGAGATTAACTGACGAAATTAATTCGTGCAGATTCTTTAAAAGAAAGGTATAAGTCTCTAAAAGTATTTCTTTTTAATTATTTAACACATAAAATTGTTTAACTCTTGCTATCGCATTCAAAAGCATCATATTTAATAAATGTTTCGAAATTTTACTCTCAGCAACTATTTTTTTATGTATGCTAAAAATGTTAATTTTCTTTTTTCTGGAGGTGGAAGATTTGAACAATATTGTATGAACTTCTTATACAGTTTACAGTTTAATGCATGTTATTTAATTGAACTTTTTCAAAATCTCATATAGTTATAAATAAATTGCTAAAAACACAAAAAGAGAGTGAGTGAATATTTACGCGTAATCTACACCCCGAAACCCCCTCATTGAGGGGAGGGCCCAAAGTCTGACTGACGCCTAGTACGCAATCCTTTCTAAGATCTGGCTTGGGGCACAAAACCTGATTTTGCAGGGGCTCCTAATATTTTCCGCACCCTGAAGTACTTACGTCGCACTAATTAGCTACCCGGGGACTTTTGGCGTTGGACCTCGTAATTTTGAACCATGGACAAGTAAAGAGGACGACACCTGAGCTGGTACCCCATCCACAAAAAGAGAGAAAAAGGTTTTCAGCATTTTTAAGAGTTATATGCTTTTTACGACTTTAATTTTAGTTGATATCCTTGCAAATCTAACATTTTGGAATCAGTTCATTTTAAAAGATCAACAGGGACGTCTTAAGATTTCTTGAGGCCCTGGGACCCTACACAAATGTAGGACCCATCTATAAACCTTAAAAGTAGATAGCACATAAAATGCTCGGTCAAATACTCGTACAAACAATAACCCGAAACAAATAAATGTGCATGACTTATAATCGCACAAACCAGCTCGACCGGACTGCCGCCTTTTGACTTAATGAGTAATGATAGTGTATGATGATAGGCCTAGTCCTCTACGTGGACGACAGTCATCAGATGTAACCAGTTGACATAATGTCCAAAATTCCCAGTTTTTCGGAGAATACAGCCGGGAATAACATTCGATCGTTAAAATTATTCGAATTATGATCCTATTAATGCTGAGTCGAGAACGAGACAAGGCCCTTGGTCCGGGCCCAGTTTGCCCATACCTTAAGACGTCCGTGAAGTTATGTACATTTCTTTTGTTTCTGTGTTATTGTTCGCGCCGAGTATCTGGCAACGTATTCTATGCACGATCTACTTTTAAGGGTCATAGGTGAGGCTTACATTTGTGTAGGGGCCCAGAGCCTAGTTTTGGGTACGAGCCTAAGGCCTCAAGAAGTCTTAAGACGTCCCTGGGAATAGGTATCCTGTAAGTCGACCTTTAGACAACGACTTAAAAGAAGACTGCCAGTAAATTAAAAGTTCTCTGGGTATTTTATTTTTTAAAAAACAAATATGTAATTTTTATGTCAAATAATAATTGAGAACGAATCATTTTAACCGAGAAGCCATCGATCAGGGATTCTGAAACCGTGAACCTTTGTATACCTTTAGGCCTACGAGAAAGCTTCCTGGGAGGTACGCGAGCAGTTTAGAACAAGTAATATAAAAAAAAAATTTAAGTCAATTCCTACTTAGATTAACAAAGAAAAATTTTATTTTAGCTACTTTATATTAAATAGTTACAATTAATATAAATATGTATATACATATGACAGAATCACAACATTAAGTGGTACTAATTTTATTAACTAATACAAAGTATCGTATTGTCATCCAAACCAATCGTTTATATAAATTTCAATTGAACTGAATACTTTAACACGTGAGAAAAAAAAACCTTTTCAAGTTTTGACATAAGTCACCAAAAAGGTCGCTAAGTCGCCAAAAATGATGCCAACGTGATTGTATTTGTAATTCTTTAAATAATTAGTTTTAATCAATTAATTTTTATTAATTATTATTAAATTATTGTATTGTCATATCCAAAATAATCCTGTATATAAAATTTCAGCTCAGTTGAGCGCTTTAAAATGTATTTTATTAACTATTGAAAATTCCACCAAGATAAATAAATAAATATATATAGAGAGAGAGATTGTGAGCTAATAGTAGGAATTGAAACTGAAGAATTTTCTTTGTTTTTCTTACATTTTTTCAACTAATAATTAAATAAAGCAAATGTTTTTTGTATTATTTTGTTCGCAATTTCATGTAGATTTTAGATCAGTTTACGAATATTAAATATGTTTACAAACTCGGAAGTTATTCATCAAAACCCGCGACTAAAGAAACACTAGTAGTCTGTAGGATGAGATGAATTACAATTAACCAATATTAAATAAAATCTTGTGTTGGCGAATCAACTTTCCTGGATTTTTCACGGGAAATTTAATGCAATGTTTTGTTTCTCGGTAAATCATGTTTAGTCATTAGCTCCAAATACAGTTTAAATTCTAAGTAATATGAAAAAATATTAAGAGAGTCAATTCCTACTTAGATCAACAAAGAAAATTTTATTTTTAGCTACTTTTTATTTAATAGTTACAATTAATATAAATATGTATATATACACTAGCTAGAAAAAGTCTGCGTTCACCTAACAAAGGTAAAAATTTAACAGAAATATAATTTTTTCTAACAAAAATTTGGTGAATTTGTTTACTATTATTTAAAATGTTGAGCATGCAAGAATTAATTAGTTTTGAATTAAAACTACGTAAGATAGCGTGTTTTTGTAGAAAAGCACGCAAATAGTATGCAGAAAGTCTGCGTTCACCATTTGAATATTCATGATTCGAATTTTATCAACAGGCGTTATATAGGTTAACAGATTTTTGATCCAGTTATCAAGTTAAATAGCTTAAGAAAGTTGTTACGCACAATCTCTTTTATATTTTTGTGAGCAATTCAATGACAAGGAAAACAAAAAGAAGGAAATTAGCATCAAGTGAGCTTAAATCATTATGAAAAAATGTGGAAAGATGGAAAAAGTCGTCGGGATATAACCATATCCGTTGGATGGAAGTATTCATCTATCTAACGTGTTATTAATAACTTTAAAACTACAAGAATTTACACATCGAAACTTCGTTCAGGTCGTCCATCATCTAAAACTCACAATCTGAGAGAAAACGAAGTATGCTGTCCGTGGTGAAAAATCTGCGTTTGACTGAACCCAAATAGCAACAGACATTCATTAGAAGTTTAACAAAAACATTTGTGGATACTGCAAGAGAAAATCTTGGAAAAGGGCTGGATACTGTAGTCGTGAGTGGGTTTTAGAAAGCCTTTTATATTTCAAAGACCAACGAATAACTTTTGCAAAAGAGCACAGGCATATGGTTTCCTGAATTTTTGAGGACTCTGATATTCTCCAATGAAGCAATTTACATCTTTTGGCATAAAAGGTTATAAATTGGTAGGCAGATAATCATCCTTGTACAGCTTCTTCAAAAAGAGCACTTAGTACCAACGGTGAAGCACGACGGCGGTGGAGTTAAGGTGTGAGGTGCATGGCGAGCAATGGTGTTGGCAAGTTGGAGTATATCGAATCAGTATGATCAAATATGATTACCTTTGATGTCCTAAAAATTTTTAAGGAAAAGTGCCACCTCAAACTCGGCCTTGGGTCATCATTTCTGCTTCCAACCCAACACGATCCTAAGCAAACCGCTGAGATTCTGAAGTTTTGGCTATTGGTATAATGTCTCAAATCAACTGCACGCCCCACAGTCACCTGATCTGAATCCTGTAAAGCATCTATGATTTTGTTGAGGTAACAAGATTCGTCAACACAATATATCTAGCAAGGATAGATGAAGAGTGTTCTATGACGAATGAAAGAAGATTAGCTGAAGAAACAACAACTAAACTTGTTAATTCTAATGCCGAGACGATCTCCCCAGGAGGTTCTCGAAAGACGGGGTTATCCAACCAACTATTAAATAGCTCAATATACTTTTAAATATTTTTTTATAGCTTCTAATAAAACAGTGAACGCAGACTTTTTCTACTTGATTTTTTGTAGGTATCGCTACAAATCTGTCTTCTTATTTTAAATCTATGAAGGCAAACCAAATTTGCTTTTGTTATTCTTAATACTTAAGATGAACTAAATAAAATTCAATTAAAATTTGATTTTAAACCCCTAGTTTTTAAATCCTTTTTTCATTGTTCATGTGCTACTAGTACGTGAACGCAGACTTTTTCTACCTAGTGTACATAGGGCCACAGAATCATAACATTAAGTGTAATTAATTTTTAATAATCATTAAAGTATCGTATTGTCCTTTTAATTTCGGGGTCCAACTGAATGATTTAAACATACAAATATATAAATAACAAATATATAGACAGTGCAAGCTTCCTCTCTAATAGTAGGAATTGAAAAAGAAAAATAATCGAACATCCAAGCTCAAAAATCTCCCTCTTTGCTTATACTGAGAGCAGCAGCGTGAGAAATCGTCGAACCTCCAAGACAGTTTCATAAGGAGGAAAACCAATATCCGACCATTTCCACAGGAGGAGTAAAAAGGGAAGAATGATTGCGATCACAGAACATATAACAAACGATGAGATCTGTATATCTAAAAGAAATACTTGCTAAACAGGATGATTTACTATATTCTCCAAAGTGATTGGGGATACATTTTTTCTGTGGTATAGTATTAGACACAGCTAATTTCTCCAAAGTTTTAAATGAATGACTACTCAAAGAAAACCTTGAAATCACATATTACCTTACTTCTGACATGCTGCCCGTTGAAAATAGCCTGTGGTCATTAATGATAGAAAAAAATGATGTGTAAAACTTTCTATTTTTGCTTTTTGCATGTCAAAAAAAAAAAGAAGTTTCACCATCAGGTATGATCTTGCGCTTTTGTGTGTGTGTTTTAGATGTAATTTACTGTATTTTGTCATACGTTCGAAAATTCCTTCTATACCGAAGACTGTACAGTCTTTTTGTTCAAAATGCATTGAATTTTTATCATTTCAGATTGGAAGCTATTTATATTCCCCCAGAGCTTCATTTTCAATAGTTCTTATAATTCACAGAACTGGATTCTCCAAAAGGCGAATTCTTTTTAATTTGGTGTTCTAAATTAAGAGATTCCGATCCTATTTAAACCTGTATAGAGGACCCCACTCACAATCGAGCTGACTTTCATCACGCGGCATGTCATTTCTTATGCACCCTTATGACCTTTTAAAAATTTTTATTTAAAAAATTAATTTTTATATATACCTAACACATAAAAATCATACTAATTTATTTAATTTTCATAATTGTGAAAAAGAGTTACAAATATTTTTACTTTTATGAAATATTTCCTACGAACTCTAACACTGTCCACGCACCCCAAATTAATTTCAATATTCCGTGGACCCTCTCTTAGCTGTCGCTAAGACACCTAGGGTCCCTTTAGAGCCACTCTGAGAAATCTATGTTCTATACGCAACTGTTTGAGAAAATTCTTTTGATAGTGAGTATAGACAAGTGCAAGGACGTCTTAAGACTTTTGAGTTCGGGCCTCAGATACAAATCTTAAGATTTTCTGAGGCCCTGGGCCCATGCAAAAGTAGACCCTACCTGCGATTTTTAAAAATAACAGCACATAGCATGCATTGTCAGATTGTCGTACATTGTACGGTACTTTGAAACTCTTCATAAATGTGCAAGGATTCACAAACTTAGGCACAAACCACAGATCGACGATGGCCGCATTTCGACTAAAATGAGTTGAATGATTTCAGGCCTATAGACATGATAATGGTCAATGCATAATAATATAAGTCTTGCCTTTTTTGCCAATTGACATGCAGTTTGAAATTCTGCTTTTTGGAGAATACGTACGAAATGATATTTGTCCAATAAAAATTATCCGAATCATGATCTTATAAAGACATAGTTGAGAACGAAACAATGCCCCATCTAGGCGAGGTCATGCCTGGGCCTTAGTTGACCATGCCTTAAGACGTCCCTGAAGATCAATTAAAAATTCTAAAAAACTGTTATGAGAAATATAGCTTTAGGAAAAGAATAAAATATATCGAACTTTTCGTAAATTTCTATGCTTAATCCAGAAGACGAATGATGTGATTACGAAAAATGCTTTCGAAGTAGTAATATTATATTCTTTACTGTAATAATGTTCTAAGAAGTAATCATGTTCATGAACCTCGTCGTTGATGATGTTTCAGTTCAACTATATGTTCGGAGTCACGATTCTGGCGAAGATTCAATAATATAAGGAGTTGATGCGCGTTAACTATGTTGGGATTCAACATTCTCGCGTAATTTATTTGTAGAAATTATGAAACATGGGGTGCTACCGTTTTCTATCCCGTCTGTCAGTTGCCAATAATATCCATCTAGTAAGACGCTAATAAAATCAGTAAGAATTGAACGAAAATTTAGTTCATTTTATAATAAATGAATATAATTTAAGGGAAACCTATTTATTGATTGAATACTAACGTCGTACTCTTCAAAACAACAAGAGGCTTACTGCTGATGGACCCCTGTTAATTTTGAATAACGGTAAAATGACCTCGAGTCGGCATACAAAGTTCCACACCACGTGTACTTGAGAATTATGAGTTTCGACGAACTTAACATGCATCAGTCTCCCCAGGTGATGGGTCTTAGTGGTAACATGACTTGAATACATTACTGACAGAAAACCATGACCATTTGGCTACCGAGATCGATGCTGTGTAAGATGAAATCTACTTTTGGTCTCAATAAACACACAAGATAATAATAATAAATAATAATAGTAATAAAATAAATAATAAATAAAATAGAAGGATAAAAAGACAATTTACGATGAAAGGAAGTTTCATTGTGTGTGTGTGTGCACTATTTTAATATTTATTGGCATTTATAAATACTTGTTAAGTTGTTACTGTCCATTATTTTTCATGTAATTAATTTTTCTCATTCATTGCCGAAATATATTTAATTAACACAGATCCTGTAGACTCAAAGCATGTGCAAGTTAAAAAAATTTATTTTCGCGAGCGAATATAAAGTAATTGTAAATCGAATTTCAAATGGAAATTTGTGGTCTTAATTTTGTTTTTACAATGTTTTTGCATTCTCAACAATTGTAGACAGAGGCTTGTTCTTATATATGTTACACTTTTACCTTCGATAATTTTTTAAAAAGATAAAAAGATATTCAATTAAATTTTTACACTTTCCAAATTATTCATCTTATTTACGTCCATCAAATATTATTTCACTCAAAAGAAAAATTCATTCGCATTGGATAAAACAGGATTTTATAATCAAACATAACTAAGCAATAGTAAATAATTTGTCTTAACTTTTGAGATATAGCATGAAGAAAAATTCTATTATTATTTCATTAAATTGTATCGTTAGCTTTATATTGCGACCAAATCTTTTTTGTCGAGATTTAGTATATTTATAATTCAAGTTTGAGTTTGTCTTTTTTTTAATTTAGATGTACCTTGCTTAAGGTTATATAATATCTAATTATACTTTTCTCTCCCCGATTAATTTATTAAAAACATTTCACCTACTATTTCTTTTATTTCCTCCTATTTATCTCTGGTCGTTACTACCAGTATCGTGCGAGTACCAGATAAGAGGCTGGACTGCCCCTTTTATATGTACTTATATGTGCCCCCTTGACCGGATGCCGCCATATCTCTTTCAAAAGGGTCTGTCAGATTTTAGTCCCCTGTTGGGGTCGAAATTCCTGTATAAATTTTATAAAATGTATAACTCTGCGTGATTGGAAATATCCAATCAGAGACCAGCTTGGGGAGACAGTAGTGAGTCCTGCCCAAGAATTTGTATATAGTGATTCGGTTCACTATTTAAAGAGACACGCGCCACTTTCGGCAGAGATTCCTTCCGCCGTGTTATTATCATTAAGCGCGAGTCCAGCTTTAAATACACTATTAAAGTTATACAAAACTTTCTAGACAAACTTGAAATTTGGCTTACACACTGAGAATTGCGATTAATGTTGACAAATCACAAGCAATAATATTCAGTAAATGGCGGGGTCATTGACCCTCCTTTCCAGAAGCTCACACTTTTGGATGACAACATCCAGTGGGTTTCTGGTAGGGCCTGAAGGCCATCAATAGCCGCCTAACTTTCAAAACACATCGACTATCTTGAAGAAAATTTGGGGGTAGAATTATTTAGCCATCTCCCCTTGTCGGGAGAAGGTCACCTCTATCCCTAGAAAATAAAGTAGTCTTATACAAGCAGATCTTGCCTAGTTATCACGTGTACGAGTCCCCGGTCTGGGAACCTCGCAGCTGCCACCCACATGAAAAATTCAAGTAATTCTGTTAAAATACTCAAGTGTCATGGCCAAACGCACCTTGGTACGTTCGGAAAATTTACGCTACAAATGACCCCATGTATGGGAACCAATTTCTAATTACATCACTAAATCCTGTTAGAAAATGTATTTAAATCCATTGAATCTCAAGTGACAATCCAATTATCAAAGCACAAACATTGTTTACGTATCCTCATCCTAAAATTAAATAATAATATGCATACTCTTCAATGAAGTGGAGAAACCCGCTTCGCCCCCCATACAAACATTTAAACTGCTTCCACACTCTAAACAACACAATCAGCTTCTTTGCAAAGCATCTTTCCTTTTGGGTTCAGCGTGGTGAACTGTCACCGAATTGATTGACTGCCCTGGCCGTCCTGTTTTCCCTTCCTGCGCTTCTTCCTCGCCCCGCCGAAGTGTTCTTGCTTCGATAGAACGCTGTGCTTGGGGTACGTTCATCCTCACCAAGAGTTCTCTGATTTGATATTTCCTCCTACATATGGTTTTCCTTATTTCTCCCTCCTTCTGGGAATAGGCGCGTTCATCTTAATTTGAAGTAGTTAGTCTGGCAGATTCCTTTTCATCCAAAATTCACCCCCACTATCAGGTAGAGGCGGAATCAGTTACCCTCATTGACACAGGCCGTGTGCCCGCCATGCTACTCTCCGGTCCTCCCTCTTAAAGTGCCAAGTTTTCTTATTGTTTTTATTGTAAATGTAAAATTTTAAAATTGTTCAAAATAACAATATAACGTAAATTAATGATCGTTCAATCTTTTGGAGGCATTAATCTAGTTGAATTTTGTTGATTTAACATTAGCCATGATGCGACTAAGTACTTGAATCCGGCTTATTTGAGATTGAAAATATAATTTAATGGCCTCGCATCATTTGTCCCTTGACCAGGATGTGAGAAATTTTTTTCTTCTCTTCCACGCATACTCTTTTGAGATAATTTGGCTATCACAATATTTTATGTTCAAATGTATAAGAATTTTAAGACTTGTCGTAAATGTCGTCTACTTTTGAACTTTAGCGTTTCACTTTTATTTCTGAAGTGTTTCCATCTCTAAAGATATAATTCAGGTTTTGTTGTTGCTGTTGTTAAGGCGCATATTGGTGTATTGTTCTCATTTCTTTGATTGCTGTTATATCCTTCATATAAGCTGGATTCTCCTTCCGTAAGAATGCCAGTTTTTTTCCCTTACCAGCCGCAACTGAGTCAATTTCCAATTTCATTTGAGATTCGCTAGTTTTACATATTTTGGTACACGCCTCAATCGCGACAAACCGATCCTGTTCCATCGCAAAACTACTTCCGATAAGTTTAATCTTATTGATTTAATTTCACTATATGTGCGTGGGTAATGAGAGTTTGAGATCCGGAAAATTCTTAAATAAAGTTAACAGTCGCCTTTTTATTGGGTAAGTGGTCTGGAGCTCCGAAAAAATTGCCAATTTTAAATTTAAAATTGTCGGGGTTGCCGAAGAGTTTATTACGTTGGACCCAGTTAATTACAATATAACCACTAATACTACCTGCCAAAATTCTTCTTAAGAGATTTTGAACGTAAGGTCCCATTATCCCCGACCATACGGCAGCATTTTTTTTTTGCTTGTCAGCAGGTAACGCAAAACTGTTCGTGATTTACGCGAATTAAAAAAATTGACCATCAAGTTTTCGAATCTGGAAGTACTTGACATCTACGCCGGTAAGACAGGCGAATGACCAAATTTTGCAGTCACGTTTTCAGTGGATTAAAAATTGATATCCGATATATATTTTAGCTAGGGACCCTAATAGCTTTGAGGACTCATTTTCGGCGGCATTGATCGAAGAACAAAACCAGAAATTAAAACGAGATAGCGACTAATGATTGATCGGGGAGTTTCAGATAATAATACAGAACCTACAATTATCTCCGCACTTAGCGAACGAATACAAGATCTCATACTCAGAGTCGGTAAATTACATGAAGCCAATTTGTCGGTAAACGCCATCAACAGCGAAATCAAAGTTTAATTAAATGCTTTGTTGTTAATAGGTGGACACAAGATTGCAGACTGAAGAAAGAGAATTTTCGATTTCGCCGCCCGAAAATTCAAATCGTTTCTCAGACAAATATTGAAGGTTATTCTTTCACCCTCGAAGGGGGAGAAGCAGAGGAAATCCATCAGACCTTTCAGAGTAGCTGAACCAGAAGGGGAAATTACAGACAGGCATCAACATACGACCGTCAAAACCCAGCTGATTGCTGCTGAAAAACAGAAACCATGGAAATTTAAACTACAAACGGTGGGAGACAATTTAAAAAAGAAAAAAACAATCGGGTGTCTTCTCCCATTGACAACACCCGATTTACCGATTGTAGAGGCAAAATTCTCCTCAGGTTGCAGGTTTAATATTTTGATTGATCTGGAGCGTCGGTCTCACTATTGTCCAATTCCTTCTTTTGAAACTATTACGAATAAATTCATGAAACCGTTGGAAATTTCGTCTAGATTAGGCAGTCAACGGCGGTAATGTAGAGATAGAAGGCGAGGTGTCACACATTTGGTTTCAAAGCCATTGTGAGAAAATCTTTTTATCACCCGTCAGGAACTAAAATGTCAGCTATAAAGCTGTTTCAGTTTCCTGATTTCATTAAACTTAGAAATGAAATGTTAGATACACAATTTAATTGTTTGCGAGTTGCAGATTGTTGTATTCCATTTGCAGATAATAAAATTTATGCTAAGTAAACTACAGAAGTCGTGATATTTTTGGGAGTTTGGTCAATAAGACTACCTATCGGCCCAATCCAAGTTTCTAATGTTCGTTTTAATGTACCGGTATTACCTCATTCCAGTGTTGTCGCAACTAATGATAGTCTTACAAAATTAAAAAACAAAACACATTAAACTTCTAATTCATCGCATGTTACTTTTGACCCCTCACCTTAATGAAGTCGTTGTTCAGGTCGTGAATAACTCCGATTTGATAGTCACTTTAAATAAAAACGTAATATTTTGTACAGTTAACAACTATGAAGACTTTTCAAATGATTTGCCTATTTCTGCATGAAATTCTTGCCTGAACTCACTGAAAAAGATTTCATATTTTCTGTTTATAGATGCTAGAACGAAGGACACATTTTGTTTAAACTTTGATAAAACACAAGTGTGCTTTTGCTAGATCGACTGTTGAATTGTAGAAGGCTGATACAGTAAACATCATAAAATACAGTTGTAACATAATCATCCTATTAGATGTCCGATTTATAAAATCCTATTCAACCTTAGCAACGAATTCAGGAACAAATATCAGACTTAGAGAAGGTGGGCATTATTTCGGAAATCAAAATCTCAATACAACACACCCGTTTTGTTTGTAAGACAGAAAAATAAATGGCGATTAGTCTTGGGATTTTAGGAAGTTAAAATGAAATTATACATTATAACTCAGGACTTTGCTATACCAACCTTGGACAACATCCTTAACGAAATTTCAGGATCAAATATTTTCAGCTTGGACACATGAAATCCGCCTTTAATCAAATTCCACCATTTCAGAGATAGGCATATACGGCTTTTCTACACCTGATGGTGATAAATAGGAATTTAATAGACTCTTTGTTTTTGATTTTAAGGTATCCGACTACGTTCGGCAACGTGATTTGAAAAAGCGTATAAATGGATAATATTTATGATATTTAGTGTCACTTAGATTAGAAAATGTATATAAAATTGTTTTAAGAATAGTATTACAATAAAAATTATTTATACAATATTTTGACAAAAAGGAAACATAGAAGGACCCATTTTCAAAACATTCTCCTTTATGAAAAAATGCGTATATTATAATAATATTTTGTCTGTATATAGCTCAGACCTCTCTGTACAGAGGCTCTAGTAGAATTTGGAAATATATAACTTAGAAGTGGATTTATCCATATTTTACTACAATAGAGGGGAGAAATTTTAAGGAAAACGCCGATAATTATTTCCCTTAATTTGCCAGTAACTCTGAAAATAATGTGAGTTTTTCAAAATCCTAGTTCAGACTCTCTTGAAAAAGTCTTACTTTATATATAAGCACACACACACAAAAATATTATTATTATAGAAGCATTTTTATAAAAGGAGAACATTTTTTGAAAAAAGGTTATTCTAAGTTAATTTTTTGCCAAATATTGTATTTAAATAATTTTTTGAAGTGAAACATTTTGTGCTCGAGAGTGAATGATATATTTGCCCAGTTTTGTGTAACAGTGAAAAAAGCGAACGGGAAGTAGTCTCTCGCCCCCATCCCCACGAATCGTCACCATGATGACAGGATAGCACTGGGAGGAAAAGGGGAATAGGGACAACACGTGACTTGCGTCAGATCCGTGAAAAAGTTGATGATTGCTCACTTCCGTTTGGTCAACTTGCCCACTTATTGGGGAGTCTTTTTCCCCAGACCCGGGAGCATCTATCAAACGGCTAAATGAGATGCAGTGACATTACGGTGTAGACAAAATAGCCTCGCAGCAAAAGCGTGCTTTTGAAATATTTTCTTAGATTGTTTGTTTTGTATCAACTTCTAACACTTAAGCAGTTGACTTGGTGAGTCTCTCGCACAATAACCAATTTTATGGTGCAAAACACTGTCCATTTTGCTCCTTTAGTCGATAGCTAATTACTCCCCTTAGTTATTCTTCGTTAATACTCTTAATTGCCACAGATGGCGTTTCGCATGCCGTGGAACCGGACATATCGCCCCACATTGCACTGTTTACACCATGCAATCACTGTATTAGTTATTTACACAAAATGTACTCAAATTGTTCCCCACACATATTGCAATAAAAAGACACTTCTTGAAAATGCCCTAAAAAAAAACAATTCACAATACAATTCAACAAATTTAAAAAATTCGGAATTAATTAAAACACAAAAAAATAATAAAAAATTTTATCAGTAATTAAATCTTGGCATTGGAAACACAAACTTTAGATGGCTCTTTTACAAGTACAAAATTGTTTTTTTCACTTTAACCACAATTTTGATCGTCCCCTAAATAAACCTGAATAATTCTTCTAATAACCCTTGTATGGTGGAAAAATTCTCTTCTATTAAGGCATAAAATCCCCAACTTTTTTTTTTTTTTGAACACCCTTTTTCCTTTGGGTTTGGTTTGATTTTGGGAAAATTTCCCACTTTAAATTGCACTGTTCATAATTTTTTTCCCATTTTTTAAAGGGTCTTCCCTTTATATTTTATAAATGGGCCAATAAAAATTAAGGATCTATTTATAAAAAGTGAGCTGTGTGTGTAGAAAAACTTAAAAATCATTCTCATAAGCAGAAAAAGGGCAAAAAGAGTGCGACGCCATCCTGGTGACTATGGTTGGGTCCCGTAAGCTAGAGGTGTGGGATTATCAAAAGAGAGACATTTTGGGTTTCTCAATACAACTTTTTTTAAAGAATAACATATTCAATTCTAATTGACAACTTTCTTAAAGTGGGGTTCCCCCAAATTAAACCTTATATTCAAGTCAGATCCCCTGATCATTTACCCTAATTATAAAAATTCGATTGTCTAACCTCCTATACGAAATATTCCCTTTTTTTTGTAGAGTCTCCTTCCTTCCCTATTGAGAGAATACCATACAATTTTACCAAAAAGGATTAGACTTCTTTAAATGAACGTAATCTTCTTTCAGAATATAAACATCTAACTCTGTCAGAATATTCCCCCTAAGTTATCTCTAAACTTCCTTTTTCATCAAAGCTTCTACCCTTTTTTAAAGTATATCTCATTTACATATTTGATCTGTTTATCTTCTTGGTATTGGGTTGGAAAAGTTTTGCCTTTCGGGGCCGTCAAAGAACATAGGATTTTTTGGTAGCGGGAAAGCAAAATCAACCCCCTAAAGAAAAAAAAACTGGGGTTCTCAATGCATAAAAATTACGTGTCTAAATTTTATTTCTGATCTCTTCCTTTCTGGGGTTTTATTTAAATTTTAATCCCTTTTTCTTTTATTTTCAATATTTATCTTGACTTTAATTTTCATTACTCATCTTAAATTAAATTTAATATTAATTTAAATTTAAATTTAAACTCGTGACGTAAATTTTCTTTAACGGGAAAATAATTCTGTTTAATTTGCCCCTCTCACTTTTAACATTTATCTTGTAACTATACCAAATTTTAAAAAAAAAATTTTTCGGGGTGCGAACCCAAACTTTGCATCTTTATCATCACTCCCTAGGGCTGGTTTTCCGCTCCATTTCTTATAAAATTTTTTTTGCATAATTTTGGGGTTTGCTCCTAAAATGAAAACCTGGTATTGCAATCATATTTCATAATATCAATTAATTTCACAATTTTTATTCATTATATATTTTTGTATATCACAAAAAATTTTTTCATCCATCCCTAAATTGGTTTAAAAAACCCCCAATGACCGCGCATTTTTTTTGTTGGTCTGGCTCCCCGCGCCTCCTGAACCAGATGCCTCATAATCGTAACAATACAACAACATATATAAAACATATTTCAATTACAAACATTTTCAATAAACTATTATAACAAAAAACCGGAACCCATATACGAAGTCAACATCGAAGCAAACAAATGTGAATTACTTTTTTCCAAAAAAAATTTTTCAAGTAAAAAGTTCCAAAAATAAATAAACACTCGTAGGGTTTTGATTTTTTAGCACTTTAATTTTGCCCCCAGACTTCTTTCTTTGCAAAATTCTTGCCCACTTTTGGGAAGATCAAAAAAATGAAACAATACAACCGTTTTTATATGTTTACCATTACCCCCAACGTGATCACCACTTTTCTTTCCCCCGGTTCCGGTTTCTTGTTTTTGCTTGTTGAGGGCTTGAATCCCCTTGTCGCCCCTTTCGATTTCCTGTTTCTCCTTGGCTGGTCGGGTTCTTTTTTGTTCTCCCTGGCCTCAGTTTACTTGGTTTCACCCAAAATTTCCCGGGATTCTCTTCTGTTTTTTTTCCCTTTTCCCCAAAATAGTACTGGATGATAATTGTTTTTATTTCTATTAGGGTCCTTTTCTCCCCCCTTTTTTTTTTGGCCCCTTGCCCTGACATTCCTGATCTCTTAATCCCTTTTTCCTTGTCCTTTTGTTTTTTACTTTCACTCCCAAATGAACTAGGAAGCGTCTGCCCCGGTTTTTGCGTTTTGGGCCCTTTTGTTTTTTTTATATTGATTTGTTGGCTCCAATCCCCTCTAACACTTTTCACCGCAGATTTTTTCCCCTTTTCCTTTAACCCCCCGTGTTTTTTTCCGAAGTGGTTTCCAACTTGATCTTTTTTTTTGGGTCCTGCCTAATTGACCTCGTCACATTTCCTATGGATATATTCTTATTTGATCACGTTAACCGTTAATCTTTCCTGATTTCCATTTACAATATTATTGTTATTTTTACTTCTAATACTTTTGGCCCTTAAAATTTTTGTTTAAATTGCGAACTTTTTGGCTGCTGAATTTAAAAAGGGTGTGTTTTAATAAGCCCCAATCATTTACCTTTTTTTATGTCTTTTTCGTCTATTAAATTTTTCCCCCCCTTTTACTTTTCTACTTAGTCTAGCTTTTAAAGCTTTTCGATTTTTTGTATTTTGAATTTTGAACTTTCCGAGATCATAACTAGTTTTGAAATGGTGTAATCAATTTTCGCCCCAAAAATAATTCAGCAGGTGATTTTTCCCGTTGTTTCATTCACCCCCGTAGAATAGCGTAAACAAACTCACGTAAAATTGATCCCAAGTATCGTGTTGATCATTAACATAATTTGCAATCATTTGCCTATATCTCGATTCTTTTCAGTCCATTTGCTTGTGGTCGATATGCAACAGTCTTCCTCCTTATGCCTAATCTTTCATTAATCTCAAAATTTCGGATATAAATTGGGGACCCTTATCACTTATTAATTTTTTTGGGCTCCCCCGGTATAAAATTATCAAAAATATCCCCTATTATACGAGATGAGGCCTTTTTAAAAATAATTTCAGCCCATTTGCTGAAATGATCGGTTATACTAAAATATAGCGGTTACGTCTTTTTTCGAAAAGGATACGGGGGTAAAAAACTAACGTCACTATCTCATTGGATAATTCGATATTGGATTTAATCGAAACTGGGGCGTTTTTTTATTGTTAACTTGGCCCTATGGCATGCAGAACATATTGTTGAATTTTTTCATGTACGGGAAATAACAAAAAGTCCCGAATTTTATGATACGTTTAAATTTCCCCTGTGTCCCGCTATTGGCTTGTCATGAAATTCTCTTTTATTTTTCCTTAAGATTTTGGAATGTTACGCATTTCACCCAATGACGTTGCGTGTTTCGCATAAAATAAAAACCTTCAATTAACAAAGTGGGGCCAATTCTCCAAACGTTGTTTAAAGAGTTATCTTGGGTTTTCTAAATATCTATAGAAAGACCTAATTCTGGGTTTTTTTCTTTTTTTATTAATTGTTCCCCCAAATAATACTAAATCCTTTATTAGGCACAATTAAATTTTTTTTCAATTATACTTTCCACTGCTTTTCGGTAAAACATTAACCCCAATTTAACTTCATTTTTTTCCCATTAAAAGTGAAATTCCTTTATCACCTTATATCTTCAACCAGCGAAATTTTTAATTTTCAACGATTTCTGATCAAAAAACTAATACTATCTTTGACCCCTTATAAAAACAATACCGAGAATACATGGGTATTCAAATCCGTCAACACATGAAATGACCAATTTCTTTCGAATTGTCTGATGCGAATATTCAATTCACGATCCCCCTGTTTTGGCATTTCCACCCCCTTTTTATTTCCTGGTCTCGCGTTTTTTTAAATTTGCATAAAAAAAATTTTCTATACTTCTTCCATTTTAAATGATTTATCGCCGGTTCCCCTAGCGCTTTTAAAAAAGTGTTATTTAATAAAATAGGGAAAGTGGGGGAAATTTTCGGGTGATATACATTCGGAGAAAAAATTTTTCTCTTTGATACCTTTTTTGGGGTTTATTTTAAATTTTACAATATTTAATCTCCCTTTGCATCCTATCGCCCCGCTGAAATTTTCCTCGAACCCCATTTCTACGGTCCCCCCATTAAATATCATTTTGCTCATTTCGAAATGAGTAACCCCCTTTTTTGAATTCTGATCCTATTTTGAAATCTTTCCCCTCGAAACCCCCTATTACTTTGACGGCTATTCTCTAAAAAATTTTTTCCTGTTTTTGGTTTTCGTCCTGCTTAGAAAATTTCCCCCGTTTCACCATTAGCATCAAAAATTTGGCATCCCAGGGATTTTGACCTCTCTTTCTATATTATTCTTTGGGCCCCTTTTTTTTGCAAAAATATTTTTCCCAATTTGGACTTAAAAGTTGTACCGTGTTTTTGGTTAAATTCCACATAATCCGGTTTTTTGGTTCGAGTCGACTAAAATGATCCACCAACCCGCCTGGGACATTCCTAATTCTCTTCCTCTATTTTTAAAAATTATAAAAAAGAAATCAAGGGTTCCTGATTTCTTCCCCGCTTGAAGCGTAAATTTTGCTGTAATTCTTTCTTATTTTGACCGCGGGGAAAAACCCGCTAATTCAGCCAGGGTGGAAAAACCTGGCTGTATTTTGCCAACACCGTCAAAAATCAGTACCAATCTTGAGCCCCCGGATGACTTTTTAAGTAAGCAAGCAGATTCGGATTTCGGGAACTGATTTTTTTTCATTGTTTCGATAAACTCTGCAATGTTCTCTGACCCCGAAAATACATTTCAGGTAACGTTACCTCCACCTGCATTACCTAACCCAGAATTTCCGTTGACTTGTGGGCAAACCCTCCGATGACTTGTGTTCGGAAAAGCAAAACTATGTGGTTATCAAAATTGAACTTTGGTTTCCCCAATAAACTTTTATTAGGAAATAACTTATATTACTTTAATTTAATTAAAAACTTTCTTAAATGAGATTTAACCCCTTAAAACCATTTAATCAGATCAGAAATTCTTTATCCTAATTTTAAATTAAAGACTCTAACTTCTATAGAAAAATTCCTTTTTTAATTCCTTCCCTTACCATTAAGCCCATCTTTTTTAAAGAAATTCAATTCTTTTTTGAACGTAAACTTCTTTAGGTTAACATTAATCGTGTCAAAGAACATAAGTTATTCAAACGCCGCTCTTTATCAAAAGCCCCTATCCTTTTAAAAATTCTCTTTCAATTTATCTTTTTTTTTGGTATTTTAAAAAGGTTTTGCCTTTTTGGGTCCCCAAAAAAGGGAATTTGTTACAAAGGACCAAATCAAAGGGTCTGAATTTAGCATACCCTGTTTAACTTCATGGTTAAAAAAAATTCTTCAAATAAATTTATTCCCCTCATAACCCCTTTTTTTAAAGGGTTTTAAAAAGGATTTTTGGCCTCCCATGACCACCAAAAGGTTATCTAGGGTTTTCAAACTTCCTTTAAGCCTTCCCGCTAAAATATCTGTAATTATCTTGGTTTTTTTAAATTTATAAAATTTTTAATTTTAAGCTCCCACAAAATTTTTTGGCTTTAAAAAAATTTTTGACATTTTCTTGGAGACATAAATCTTTTCAATGTTGCAATAAATGCATCGGAAGTTAAATCAGACACTACTTCGATGTGTACAGCTTTAAACACAAAACAGATAAATATACAAACATAGATTTTATGCAAACTTCCCTTGCGTTGGCCTCTGTTTTTTATGAAGAAAGGACCACAAAAGTCTACACCCGAGCAGTTAAAGGGGTAGTCAGTGGTAACCCTTCCCTTAGGCTAATTGCTTATTATTTAAGATGTTATAACAGGTTTACACTTAAAACATATAATATATTTATGCACAATTTTTCTACAAAGATTGCGACCATTGAGAGGCCAAAAGTTTTCTCGAACATGATTCAAAAGTGAAAAGGTACCAACATGAAAGTATTTGTTATGAAAATATTCAATTATTATACATGACAATTTATGCGTTTTGGGTAAAATAATTTGATGTTTTTGATTAAAGTCACAAAATTTGTATTACCTAATCGGCCGCCCACTCTAAGCACTCCATCTGAATCCAAAAACGGATTGAGACTTTTCAACTTTCTCTTGGGCAAAACTCGTTGTTGTTGTTGTAGACATTTAATGTCTACTGAAAATTCTTGACTTTGTACACCTTTTATTAGGAAGATTTCCGCTTTATCCAACTCATCTGCTTCTAGAGGGCCATTGGCTTTGACCTTCCTCCTGGCGTTGTTTACGAACCTAAAAATATAACTTAAGATACGCAGAATGGTTAAATAATTGTTACTATTATCACACAAATTGTTCACAAAGTCATTCACACAAATGTTTAGTACTGGCACTTCCTTCCCAAGTTCTTCACGAACACTGTTCTTCAGTTCTGAATTGTACGCATCGTTATTTTCACTAATTTTCACAGTTTTGTTCGGATAATCACTGCCAGATAGAAACTGTGGACCGTTCCACCACAGTTCTTGATTCAGAAGTTTGTCCGGATCTACTCCACGAGAAATCAAATCTGCAGGATTCTAGTTGGATGACATATGTCTCCATTGCCGTACAGAGAACAAATCTTGTATCTTAGAAATTCTATTCTGCACAAATGTTTTAAGGTCCATCGGTTCTTTTTGTAGCCATGACAACACGATCATTGAATCAGTCCACAGATAAACTTTAACTGATTCTAGTTTCAAGGTATCAATCACTCTTTCACAAGTTTGGACAAAAGGACAGCTGCACATAACTCTAATCTGAGAATAGTTAGGCACTTAATTGGTGAAACTCTCGATTTGCTAGTAATTAATCTCACTAAAGTCACTCCCGAATTATTTTTTGATTTGCAATACACTGCAGCTCCATAGCAACGCTCTGACGCATCAGAAAAACCATGAATCTCTATAGATGAAGAATTCTCAATCACTACACGCCTCTCGATATTGATGCTATTTAGGCTCTCTAGCCTAATTAACAACTGGTGCCATTCAGAATACACTTTATTTGGGAGTAGATCTTTCCAGTCAATACTAAGTCTCCAAAGCTTTTGCATAAACATCTTGGTCTTGGACACCATGGGTCCCACAAGTCCCAAAGGATCGAACAGTATGGCAATAGTTGATAAAACGCTTCTCTTTGTATACGAATCTCTTGGAATCACGTCAACTTTAAAGGAAAATGTGTCTTTTACTGGATCCCAGGACACACCCAATGTTTTGGACTCATTTGGTCTAGAACAATCGTAAATTCCATTTATACTTTGCGAAAGTTCAGAACGATTTCCACAAATTTTATGCAATTCCATGCCTGCACTTTTCAAAATTGCAGTTAACTGACGTTGTAGCTCCTTAGCCTCTTCTAAGGTTTCCACACCGCATAATTCATCGTCCATGTAGAACTGGCTTCGAAGGACTGGTGCTGCTACCGGGAATTTATTTTCTTCATCATAGGACAATTGTCTCAATGTTCGTTACGCTAAGTATGGGGCACTGGTCACCCCATACGTGACCGTTTGAAGCTCATTTGTTTTTACTCGGTCATGTTTATTGTCCTTCCACAATATTTGTTGTAGACAGCGTTGTTCGGAATCAATTAGGATCATTCTATACATTTTCTTTCTGTCCGCAGTCAGTGCATATCGGTAAGTACGAAATCTAATCATCTGAGCATATAAGTCATCTTGGATGACTCCACCGTTTAACTGAATATCATTGAGTGATAATCCATTATCTGTAGAACTAGACGCATTGAAGACCACTCTCACCTTAGTGGTACTTTTCTTAGGTCTATAGACGCCATGTGTGTGTGTGTGTGTGTGTGTGTGTGTGTGTGTGTGAGTGTGTGTGTGTGTGTGTGTGTGTGTGTGTGTGTGTGTGTGTGTGTGTGTGTGTGTGTGTGTGTGTGTGTGTGTGTGTGTGTGTGTGTGTGTGTGTGTGATGAGGTAAGAAATAGTTCATCTTCGGATTGTCATTTTCAACCGTCATTTCTCGCATATGTCCCAATTGTTCGTATTCTTGCATGAATTATCTATACAGTTTTAGATATTGTGGATCCCTTTCCAATCTAATCCACAACGCATTTAATCGTTTGAGAGCAATGCCCCTGGAATTCCCTAAACAATTTGAATCAGATTTAAGGGGCATTTTAACTATATACCGTCCCTCAATGTCTCTAGTATGCGTTTTCATAAAGTGTTCCTTGCATAAATTAGCCTCATTATTTTTTGTTTGCTCTATCTCCACATTTTCTACTTCCCAAAATTTTTGCAATGTTTTATTTAAATCTTCGTCCCTAACCAACCCGCAATGAACTTTAGTTTCATTTGATGAATCTACATTACCACTTACAACGTATACAAAAACCGTGTTTTGTAAAATTAGATCTGAGTTTTTTATCTTAAAATTTTCCAGTCTCAATAATTCAAAAAATATTTCTGCACCTAACAACATGTCTATTTTGTCTGGAATATTAAAACGATCATCAGCTAACTCCACTATATCTGACAAATTAACACTGGTATTAAACGTGTTATTTGGAATAAAATCTGTGATTTTCTTCACTACTAACATAATTAAATCCTTCACGAATGTATTATTTTTATTTGAAATTGTCGTTTTAACGCACCCGTTAACAATCATAGAGGCATCATTTAAACATGAGATCAAAGTATTAATCTTTTCACTGTTCAGTTGTAATTTATTGGCGCACTCATTTGTAATAAGAAAAACCATAGTGCCTCCATCTAACAAACACCTACGTTCATGCCAATTCGAATATTTATCCTTAATTAATATGCGAGCAGTGCTCAATAAGCATTTTTTAATTTTGTTAAGACTAAAAGTAGTCGCCACGATTTCTCTTGATTGTTTATATTTGAACTAAGAATGAAAGGAGGGGCAGAGGTATTAGGATACATCGTTTGCGGTTTCTCTTCAAGGACCGAATGGGGATTCGGAATACCTTTAATTTCTCTTTGAAAATGAAGCAATTTATTATGCGGCTTCTTACAAATTATGCAACTTTTAGAGCGACAATGTTTAACACAATATTCTGGGGATAGACTTTTAAAGCACATTTTATTGTTTTTAACAAAATCTACTCTTTCATTTATCGAAAAACCTTTAAACTGAGGGCAAAATTGCAAAGTATGTGTGCTTCACTTTTACACAACACACATTTTTCATTCTTTATTTTAGAAAAAAATACGCTCGAAACTCCTCTCTGACTTCGCGAGCTGTTATATCTCTGTTGTTTATTGAAATCAAATCGTTTATTTTCATTTCCAGTGAAGGACCTGGAAAATGTATTAGACTCGCTTTTAATTTTACCTTTAGCAGATAAATAAATATCACATTCTCGCCCTAACTCGTGGGGTTTAAAAAATGTTTCTCCTTGTTTTACATTAATATGAGTCGATAATTCTCTGTCAAGAGTGCTCATCATTTTATCCGCTACAATTAATTCACATACTGACTTAAAATCATTAACATTTCGTAACTGACAGTAATACTCAAATGTTGCACTTAACCTAGACGCAAATTGAACATAACTCTCTGAATTTAATTTTTGAGTTTTACGAAAATCATTATAGCATTCTTGCGGTGTAGGCTGAAATTCTTTCAAAACTAAATTTTTTAGTTTATCATAACTGCGCAATTCTTCCTCTGACACATAAATCATTAAGTTATTCGCTCTCTCTCCTAGGATGTTTAAAAGAATTTCCGATTTCCATTCTTCGGGAACCTCTTTCGTTTTGAATGCTTTCTCTAATGACTGAAAAAATAAATTATATGACTCAACACGTGAGGGTACAGAGATAGTTAATGTTTTTACACTTTTTATTAATGTTTCGATACTAATATTGTTACCTGTTTCGGTGGCGCTCACTGTTGAAAGTGACGAATCATGTGGTAAATCTTTCCGAATATTAGCAAGCTCTAATTGCTTCTCTAACTGCGCTAACTTAATTTTTTCTAACTCTAAATTTAATTCCCTCGAAGATTTTTTAATTCTCGTTTCTTCAACAGCATAGTCAATAATATTTTTAACTAATTCTGTTTCCTTTTTATACACTTCACTACTTTCAATTAAAATTTTCAAATCAAGAACTTTTGCATTATCTGGCACAGTTAGTTTTAATTCCTCAGCGACAAGTTTTAACTCCTCTTTCTTCAACTTAGCAATTACAAACATAATTAAAATCCTCACAAAAATTCAAAGAACATTGCTCTCACCTACCTCACATAACCGGTCACCGCACTTGGTTTCTTGCTTCGTAATACGAATACACATTAGTTTCACTCAGCCATTTAATCCAATAGCTAATTCCTAAGCTCCGGCTCGACGGACCAAATTTTGGGTCAACTCTAACATTTAAGCAGTTGACTCCAGAGTCTCTCGCACAATAACCAATTTTATGGTGCAAACACTGTCCATTTTTTATTGTTCTCTTTTAGTCGATAGCTTAATTACTCCTTAGTTATTCTCATGACACAATCACGACACAGTTTCTAGTTTACTGGCGTTTATTTTTTACTCACAACACTTTTTACATTCATATCAGAATTACTGGGCATGCGCAGTTGGGCTAGCGCAAACACAGTTCACATATTCTTATTTGAAGGCACAACAATACACTCCTAATACTCTTAATTGCACAGATGGCGTTTCGCATGCCGTGAACTGACAGTTTGCTACATGCAGGTCCGCTTTTCCGCTTAGGCACGCTAGCCATATGCCTCGGGCGCAAGTGATTTGGGGGCGCAAGAAACTGGAGGGTGAAAAAAGAGGAAAAAATTAAAATTACAGAGAACGTACAAAACTACTTAGTATTTATTAAAAAGCCAACTAAAGCCTCTTTCATTTTTATATCTAAATTATCAATTCTTCATTTAGCTAGTGGCCAAATTATGTAAATCGCTTGGCTTTTCTTCCTCAAATCATATTTTGTTTCATGAATGCTGTTATTAAATTGTTCTCAAAACTCGGAAATAAGACCTTTACCGCAGAGTTTCTCAAACTGTGGAACGCCCCCCCTTCCTAGGAGAGTGTGATAACCTTACTTGGGTAGAGGGGCGCGAGCATATCGTGAAAAATCGAAAATAAAAGATTTAAAATAATTATCAATTTAACAGAATAATTTACAGTTTAAAAGAATTACAAAGTAAAATACATTCTTATATAAGAAAAAGTGTGAAGTGCACATGATACACACTACTTATAAATGTATCAAAATTGCTCAAAGTATTTCATAATTAATTTATCAATATTGAATTAAAAATAAGTAGTAATTACTAGTGACTCCCTTGGGCTTGTCATATACAAAATTATATACAAAACAATGTTTATCTTGATAATTAGTACGGTTTTTATAATTAAAGTCGCATTGTATTGTGGTTTTACCATCAAAGTACATTATGATTGCCTTCAATACATTATTACTGTAAGAATTGAAAATTGCGATGAAAATTGGATCACAAATATTGAAAATTTCTGAAGGACTGCTTTATCGCAATCTACAACACTCTTTCTGGTATCATGAACCTTTAGATTCTTAACAGGATATCTATACACAAGGACAGAGGATTCAATTCCCGCTCCTCGTAGACCATCAGATTTTTAATCTTTAGCATAAAGATTACGCATCAGCACTTGTCATCTCTTTAAAAAATAATTATAATAATTAACCCCCTCATAGAAAACTATGTGTACGCCCTTGCTTTAACAAGTTGAATGATATAAACAAGTTTAAAAAAGTTGATAATTAATAAGTTAATGCAATAATTACTCTATACTGTAAACTCATACAATTTTATTAATTTACTGTACTTATTTACAAAAGGTAGGGGGGGGGGAGGTCCTCCGTGATACCGTAAGGTAAGAAATGTAACTGTAAGATAAGAAAGTGACCGAACCATGTAACTCTTTTTCCTTAAGGCTGCCGGTTGCCATTCCGGGACACGGCGAATCCGTAGGTGATGAATAATGGAAGGACTCTTCATTAAGAAGAAAAGAGTAAGAGAGTTGAGGGAGAATCCCTCATGAACCAAAACTGGCAAGGTAAGAACTGAAGGAGGGGGAAGGGGGTGCTCTGGAAATAGTGGGAGGGGTGCAACAATTTGTAGTGCCGAGGAGGTTAAAAACGGCCCTGACTACATGGCGATGTTTTCGGCGGCTAGTTTGCTTTTTCGAGTTTTATTTGCGTTGAATTATTATATTAATTCTAGTCAGAATGCCTAAATCAAATGCACAAAGAGGAAAAGAGTTCATGAAAGAGAAAAAGGAAAAACTGGCATCAAGTCCAGTCGAAAAAGTGACAAGAAAAAAAGAAACAGAAAAACCAAAAAAAAAATTGCAAATTTATTAAGTGCTACTGCCAAATCTCCATCCGAGTACATGAGAGACTATCGAGCACGGGAAAAAAAAACACTGCAAAATACTCTCTTAATGCTCAGTTTAAGGAATGGAAATGCTATTGAGACTCTTCTAATGACAACACAGATTAATACGGACTTAGTGAACCACTCTGTGCCATCAACTACAGTGCCCTCATCAGGTCTAGTGCGTGTTGGAACTGATGCATGTAAATTAATAACAAGGATGCATGTAAATCAATAATCAATAATAATTTTAGGTTACAAAGACTATGATTCCCATAAAAATGCTCACAAATATTTTCAAATGCGATTCATTGATAATCATTCAATTGATATGGGCGTTCACACAATTTATGATAGATTATGGTTTAAAGATGATTTGAGAATGTCTGTTGCTGAGCACAAAAATATTTTACAAAATATTTTACCGGGAATTAATTTAGAAGACATTAAAGCATGCTGCAATTGCCGACAAAGTTTAAATAAGAAAAGTATATACCAAAATTTATCAAAATGTAATGGTTTTGTATACCCAGAAATTCCAGGACATCTATCTACTTTGGATTTGGTATCAGAAAGACTCATTTCTCCACGAATACCTTTCATGCAAATTAGGCGATTGAGACATGTACTCGGTCAATTTAGAATATTAGGTTTAAATAATCAATGTTCCAACGTCGCCAAAAAATTTTACTTATATCGCGGGCGTTCCCAAACACCATTTTTATCTGTCCTTAAGACAATTTTATACATGTTTCTAAACTAAGTGACACTAAATATCATGAAAATTATCCATTTATGCGCTTTTTTAAAAAACATGGTTCTGCCCGGGCGGACACTTAAAATTTTCCTAAAAACTTTTTTAATCGATAGGCAGGAAAAATATTAGGAAATTACTCTACAATGGATGTTTAATCTACATAGATGATATAATTTTGTTTTCAAAAACCATGGAGGAGCATTTCGATTTACTTAGTAAAGTATTGAGCGTTTTGAAAAAAGGGTAAACAAACAATCCCGGAAGTGTCAATTTTTAACAAAGGTTGTGTAAATTTTTTTGGGTTTTTTTGTCACCCTGGGGGATACATATTGACAAGGATAAGACATCATTTAATCGTTCCCCCCCGATCAAAAGCAAATAAAAAAACATTCTTAGGGTGTTGTTTTTATAGAAGGTACATTAAAAATTTTGCCAAGCGTGCCCTTTCCCTTTTAAAAAATGTTTTGAGAAAAGATTCCCTTTTTAATGTTTTTGTCCCAAAGCAATATTATTTCCCAAATATATTTCATTTGAGGGAAAAAAAATTGGGGTTACCTTCTTTATATAAAACCCGGGGTCTTTTTTCTTCTTTTCGCGGGGGGAAATAAATCCCAAAGAATCAAAGAAGAGTCCCAATCTTGAATACACTCATCTATTTTAATTTTAAACATATATATTTAAATTTTTAAAGACTACGCGACAAAACGAAAAACACATAACGCGCGAACAGCAAAACAGTTAACCGTTAACAGAGAAAAAAAACATGACATCATTTCACTTCATTTCATTCCCTGCGGGGTTGGGAAAACGGAAAACAGATGGGAGTTTCGCATTTCGCAACATCCTCCCACCTTTTAGTTTCAAACCAGGGAAAACCAAATTTCCCCTTTTTTTAAAAT
>BMAV01002563.1:0-46591 GCA_019973955.1 Trichonephila inaurata madagascariensis | reverse complement strand
TCTGGACAGGTTGATCATTTTGCAGTGGTCGTGCCCCGGGCACGGGCGGATCTGGGGTTTTTTTCCGGATAACCCCACCTAGTTTTACGATGTGAACAGCCATCATCAGAGATGAAAAAACACAAAAGGGGACAAAATATCACAAAAACAAATCTGGCGATAAATTAGCAACCCGGAAAACTTTTTTAAAATTTGAAAGCTTTAGGCCTAATACTTAAGGTATCCAAATACCAACCTTTTTTGGGTGTTTTTTGGATAATATATATGATATTTAGTCTCACTTAGATTAAAATGATAAAAATATTTTTAAGAATAGTATTACAATAAAAATTATTTAAGCAATTTTTTGACAAAAAAAACATAGAAAGCCATTTAAAAATATTTTTCCTTTTTGAAACATTCTTCAATTATAATAATATTTTGATATGTATAGCCGACCCTGTGATGCTCCCCAAAGAATTTTAAAATATAAATAAAGGGGGTTTTATCCATTTTTTTACGAAAAAAATAGGAAAATTTTAAAAAAAAAAACGCAGATGATTATATTTCAAGGGGTTTTTGCCCAAATAATATGTTTTTAAAAAAATCATAGTTGAGCCCGGTACAGAGGTCTGACTGGGGCAAAAATTATTAAAATAAACTTTTTCCCACAAAAGGAAACTTTTTAAAAAGAAGTTTGTTCTGAAATTTTTTTGAAAAATTTTGATTTTTTTTTTTATCAAAATTCCAAAAAAAAATTTTTTTACATTTTTCTAATCTAAGTAAGTAAATACAAAAATTATATTTATGCATTTTAAAACCATGGTCTAAAGTAGTGGTAATCTTAATTGATTATAAAGGGTTTTACCATAAAATAAAATTCTATTTTACAAATATAATTTTATTTCCTAAATAACCTTTTTAATTACATTCAATTCATTAAATACATGTTTATCTTTTTTTTTTTACCCCTTAGGAAAAATACAAAGAAATTTTTTCCTTTTGGGGAAAGTGTTTCTTAAAGAAAAGATTTAAAAAAGGAAAGCAAACTTTTTAAAAAATTTTATCCCTTTTTGGGAACGCATCTCATACAAATTCAATTTTGGGAACAAAAAAATAGGAGATAAAACAAGGGGGAACAACCAATTTAAAAAAAAAAAAAAACAAAACGATTTATGTTATCTTCTCAAAGTGATGACTACCCCAAAGGGGAAATTTCAAACCCGGCAAGAAGTTGCACTTGGGGTTTTACAACCGGATTTTATCCCCAAACAATCTCCGTTTTTTGTTTTACTACCGGGCGAAAGGGCGATTCATTTTTAAAACAATGGTAATAAAATTTTATTAGCCTTTATTTTTGGCTCGAAGTTATTGGGGGAAAACGCCTTTAAAAGGGCATATTTTTTAAGTTTCAGTTTAACTTTGAAAGTGTCTAGAAATCTCTCTTGTATTTTTTCCCTTTTTTTTATTCTAGGGGAATGGGTAAAAATTTCGGTTGTAAATTATTTTTGTATTAAAATCGTGGATTGTATATAAATTGTTTACCATTAAAAATTATTTCAAATTTGCAGGCTTTCCCAAGTATCCCTTTTTATTTCTGCATGAAATGTAGCTTTTCTTTAACGTTTATTTTTAAAACGTTAACTTTCATCAAAATTGTCTTTTAAACCAAAATACTTTAATTAGTTTCTAGTTAAAAAAATACAATGTTAGCTCCCCCCTTAGAGAAGTTGCAATATCAAAAATAAGGAGTTGAAAAAAAAAGAATTTAATGTAAATTTACTATAAATATTTAAATAAATACTAATACCTGTTTAACTAAACTCCCGATAAAAAAAATATTTATTATGCTTGCGAATATATATGTTTGAACTAAATTTTTTTTTAAAAAATAACGAAAGTTTTATATATGAGGGGTATAAAACGTATAAAATTTTTTAAAAAAAATTTAAAATTTTAAAAAATTAAAAAACGAAAATAAATTCCAAAAACAATGTACATTCCCCCCATATTTACGTATATTTCTTATTCCCCTAGTAAATAATATTTTCGTTTTTTCTTCTTTTGATGAAACATTTTTCCCCCGGTTCTGGATATTTGTGGGAGTGATTTCGTAAAAAGGGAGGGATGGAGTAAAGGGGGACTGCCCTTTTCGGGTTGCCCAATGGGGGCGTTGTGTTTTTTCGCTACCCTCGCAGGGGGGTCCAACCTGTACCACCATCGGGTTAACCAACCGTTATATGATATTGGGGACATAAGGGCAGAATACTTTTAAAAAAAGGGAAAACAGATTTGGGGTAAAACTTTCTTCGATCAAAGGTTTAAAAAAAATTAAAGATTTCCCATTTTGTACTTTTTCCATATAAAAAAAGGGGGTTCTGCTTTTTTAAAATTTTTTTCGCCCCGATTTTAAGTGGTGATTTTAACTTTAACTTCAATTTCCCAAAAAGCGGGGGCCCTAAGTTTTTTATGAATGATGACCCAAGCTCAAATGAACAAAAACAAATATTTCGACTGCTAACATGGGTATGTTTGACGCTTTTTTCATCGGTTTTAAATACTTTGAAAACGTTTTGTGTCACATTTTAGTTATCATGTCATTGTTCCCCTTTCCCAAATTTAACAAAAATAATTATTTTTGATAAAATTTTCATTACCCTTTTGTAAATCAAAAAATTTTTCATTAAAATATAATTATTCGATTGAAAATTTTTCCAATCCCCGACCCCAATTTTTTTTTCAGGAAAAGTTACTTGCGAAACCCACGATAACATGTCAGATGTTACACATCATATGTGACTACTGTAAGACTCTTTTTTTTTTTATTCTGATCCACATTAAAATTCGATTGTATTGAAAAAACTTTTATTTTTCTGCCTCTTATTTAAAAGAAAGCCTTACGTTTCTATAATTCTATTTTTTTTCTAATTTAAATTTAAATTTTTAAAGAAACTCGTAACCTATGTTTCAAGTTGCCCCAAAAACCCAAGTGGTTTTTATCAACAAAAGAAACATCTTACCAAATTTTCTTTTCATGGGTCCAACAGTTTATAAAACGGGATATTTTATCTAAGTTACTCCCTTAGTTCGATTTTCCCAAAAATCTTTTTTTTTATCTGCTAACAAAAAAAAATTGAGGGAAAAATTTCATATATACATATGAGTAATTTGTTACGTAAAGATACATGTATTAAAAAATTAAAGGGAAAAAATTTTTTTTTTTTCCCAGTTATTGTTAAATTATAAAATTATTTCAGACTTTATATATGTTCAACCTAAAAGAACTAATCATTTCCCAAGAATTTCACTACCCGAAAATTCGGATATATTTTTTTGAAACTTCTTCTAAGTAGATTATAAAATTTCCACTAAAAAATTTTTTTCCTTTGAAAAAAAATTATAAAACTTGGGAAAACATTTAATCTCAAATAAAACAACTTTGAAGCTACAATAACAAATAAACCAAAGAGATAACTTAAATCCTTTTTTTTCTTAACGATTTTGAGAAAAAAAAAAGCAAAACCTTCTATTAATAGGAAAACTTAAAGTTTTTGTTTTAAGAATCTTTATCTAGTTATCATCTGCAAGAAAATCAAATTGCAAAAAATAATTTAAACAGCAAAAATTAAATTCTTTTTTTTTTCTTTACCAAACATTTATGTGCACTTTAATTTAATTAGTATTTTTTAAACTTTTCGTAGACCATTTTTTTTAATTTATTGTAGTTTTTAATATTTTATTAAAATTAAAAATATCTTAAGGGACCGACAGTTCAAACCATGATTTTAAAAGCAAAAATGGATAATTTTTATGATTTTTAGTGTACTTAGATTAGAATACATGTATAAAATTGTTTTTAAAAAACATTTAAAAAAATTATTTAAATAAATATTTTGTCAAAAATTAATTTAGAATAACCTTTTTCCCCAAAGTTTCTCCTTTTTTAAAAAAATGCCTCATTGTATTAATATTTTCCCTGTATATAGTGACCCCCTTCAGAGGCTCAACTATGATGTTTAAAAAATTTACATTATTTTAGGTTACAACCATTTAAATAATTTCAAGTTTTTCTTAAAATTTTCCCCCCCCTTTTTTCGAAAAACATGGAAAAACCCGATTTCCCAAGTTAGGGTTTCAAAAGTTTTAGTTAAAACCTCTGTACACAGATAACTATATACAGGAAAAAAATTTTAAACAATAGAAGCAACAAAAAACGTGAAAAAGGGTTATTCAAAGGGAAACCCAAAAAAAAATAATTTTTATTTTAAATTTTAACAATTTTTATATACATTTCTAATCAAAGTTATGCTAAATATCATAAATTTCCCTTTACACGTTTTTGAAAATCACGGTTTCCCGCAGTCAAACCAAAAATATATTTTTTTTTCAGTTTTAATTTTTTAATTTTTAAGAGTGAAAAAAATTTCCCATGGAACCATTCGCCTTCAAAAAAGAAAATTAAATTTAATGGATTTTGTCATGAAAAGATGGAAAGCATGTTCAATGAAAAAGAGAAATCACATTCTGCACACATGAAGCGTGTTCTCTTTCTTTCCTTCTCTACATTTTTTGATTGTCTATAGTTTGAAACCTTCGTTATATGATTTCCCACACTGGCTAAAAAACCATTCTGGGAAATACACCTTCTTGCTTGAAAGCCAGCAGAACTCTTTCCTTGTGGCATATCCATCTATTTTACGGGGCTAATGCTATACGGAATGTTGCGGTCTATCTTTTCGGAAAAAAGAGTCATATCCAGATCAAAATTAAACAATGAGAAAATCATTTTCTTATATTTATATCTTAATGATTAAAATTCTCAAGAATATTTTGTTTTTTTGATATATTGAAGAATAGTTACTTTTTTTTTTAATTTTTCTGCAATCTATGAAGAAACTTTAATCGTCTTTTTTTTGCATACTTTCAATAAATTTACTAAACACAATACTAATAATAATTTTTTTTTGTTTCACTTACATTCAAAAGGTTTGAGTAAAATATGTGGCCCAAAAATATTTGTTTTTAATTAGACAAAAAAAAAGCATTTTATTCCAATAGTTAGAACACGCTTACTTTGTATCATACTGCAAAATAACATCACAAAATAAGCCAATTGAGTGGAACATTTTGTGTATCATTCGCTGAACTATAATGGAAATGCACATAATATAAAATGCTTAATTTATTTTTATCTGTATTAATTTTAAAAAAGCGAAGAACCAGTGGTCGATTGGTGCATCGCGCTTCCACCACAGTTCAGGGGGTTTTATTCCCGGGGTGGGCAGTCGAATTACTATTCCCGCCCTACTGCTATGTTGATAAATAGGGACCCACTTGCGGGAAAATTAAACACTGGGCTCGCTTCGCTGTTACCTGATCGGGACATCCGTCAACCCCAGCGCCCGGCCGCTTATCTGGGGGAAAACAGTAGGCCCTGCCCTCATGGGTTGCACCACTGACTTCAGTTTGATTTCAATAAAAAGTACATTATTCAGAACATATTTTAAAGCTAAATATATAGCATTCGTGAATAAAAATTAAAATCATTTATAAGTTCACTTACTGTATATCTTTCTTCATTATTCAAGCTAATTTATAATGTAGAACAGAATTAAATAGTAATATAAAATCTCTTCCTTTTGAAAATTTTTTATTTTATATTTTTTTAAATACAAAAATAACCATTATTTAAAAAAGAATCTACAAATAAAAAATAACTATTCATTTATATTAAACTAGAACCCTCCCTCTTTGAAGAAAATTCTACATTTTATATTCGGAAACAAAATAGCATTTGTGGCTTACATTTAAGATCATTCTGGAAACAAATTCTTATTGTAAACGAATGTTTATAAGCGTAAACAATGCTTACGCAAGCATGAATAATTCATGATTTTTCTGGTAGAGTATTCTTTATTTCCCAATTCCCCAGTGAGTTTTTCTGAAGTTATTTCAGCCCCGAACCCTCATGTTAATATGTAGAAACTTTCCTCTTTCTCTAGTGGCCAAATCACTACTACTTCTTTCTACTCAAGAACCTTTATCTTCTTTGAATAAAACTCAGAAAATTTGATTGGAAAATATAAATAGTATAAAAATATGTTTTTTTCAATTTATGATTTAAATTTTACCGGATCCCACCCTGAAAAACAAAAACTAAATAGCAGAAAAAAAAAAGGGAAAAACATGAAAAAATAAAAATTTTTTATAATTTCGGAATGAACAGGGCAGCCAAGTGCCCCCGTAACCCATATGGTCACCCTCACCAACATGGTCCCAAAAAAAATGCCAAACAGATAGAACATTTTTTTTGTGTGTACCTGTTAATCATTAACGACAATGATGTTCTTCGTATGTGGGAAACATGAAGCAATTAACCCTTTTCGTGGGCCTTGGGGAAAATTACTTTCCCCTCTACATGTCTTATACCGTGGAGCTCAAAAAATATTATTATTGGCCCATTTTAAGATGGGGGGGAAAACTTAAAAAATTTTAACTACTCACAGACTCGGGCATTTTGAAACTTTAAAACGGGCAAAAAGATGATACAAAGGAGAAGTGCCGTCAAAAGCTGATGCTATGGATAACGATGTCATGGGTGGGGGTTTATTCTTTAATCAAAAAAAAAAATCCCAAAAAAGATCTTAAAAATTTTAAAAAGGGACCATCGTATCTTTTATTTTCTTTTGACATAAACCATAAAAAGTTTCCTACTGTGGGTGAACAAAAGAAACTTTTAGACCAGCTAACATTCCGTATAGCATTAGCCTTTTAAAAAATATTTCAAAAAAAAAAAGAAAGGACGTTTTGTTTGCTTTCAAGCAAAGAAAATGTTTAGTTCCGAATGTGCGTTTGCCAGGTGGGGAAATATATGCCAAAATTTTTTCCCCAAACTTAGCCAGTGTAGGAAATATAGCGAAAGGAAAGGAAAGAGAACCCGCAAACTGTGCAGAATAGGGTCCCCCTTTTACATTGAAAAGTTCTCATTTTTTTTTATGGTAAAAATCACCATTAAATTTAATTTTTTTTTGACGGTGAAGGGTTCATTGGGAAGTATTTTTCCCACCAAGATTTGAATTGCATAAAATTCCCAAAATAAACATATTTCCTTAAATTCTATTGTTTAATTGTTAATAAAACATAAAAAAAAAAACAAGGTTAAAAGTGATAAAAGGCCCAGAAAGGGGAATATAATTACATAATCCATGTAAATTACAGTTTAACAATCTGAACAATGAATATGAACGGCTGTATAATTTGTATAATAGGGGTTTGTCCAACATTAGGTAGTCAGGGCGAGAACCCCTCCTAGTGATAATAAAATAAAAATGACTAAAAAAGACAAACATATGAAATTATGTTAATGCCATTTAAAATATCTTCAATTTTGTTCTGCCTGATTAAAAACAAAAATATGAAATATTATACATATAGGTGAGTAAAGACTTGATCACGAAACGAGCAACTGTAGTCTCAACTAATCACATTCATTTTATCCTCAAGTTAAGGTATCCGACTACGTTTGGAATCGTGATTTTGCAAAAGCGTGTAAATGGATAATATTTATGATATGTAGTGTCACTTAGATTAGAATACATATGTAGAAAACTGTTTTATATAAAGCCATTATGACAAAAAAATTACTTAAATACAATATTTTGGCAAAAAATTAACTTAGAATAACCTTTTTCCAAATGTTCTCCTTTTGTAAAAAATGCTTTTCTTGTATTAATATTTTGCCTGTATTCAGCTCAGACCTCTGTACAGAGGATCAAATTGAATTTTTGAAATGCATAACTTAGAAGTCGGTTTATCCATGTTTTACGATAACAGAGGGGAGAAATTTTAAGAAAAAAACGCCGATAATTATTTCAAATGGTTGTAACTCTGACAATGATGTGAATTTTTCAAAACTCATAGTTGAGCCTCTGTACAGAGGTCTGAGCGATATACAGGAAAGATATTAATACAATAGAAGCATTTTTTACAAAAGGAGAACATTTGGAAAAAAGGTTATTCTAAGTTAATGTTTTGCCAAAATATTTTATTTAAATAATTTTTTCTTGTCAAAAAATGTCCTTAAAACAATTTTATACATGTATTCTAATCTAAGTGACACTAAATATCATGAAAATTATACATTTATGCGCTATTTTAAAATCATGGTTCCGAACGTAGTCGGATACCTTAAGAAAACAATGTTCATATGAAGTATTAAAAAAGTTGATAATCACAAAAAATTAAGAAACAAATCAACTAATTAAAATGAAAAAGAAGATAAAACAATTTACAAAATAAAAAAAGTAAAAAATTACAAGCAGCCAAAAGTAAATGCTATCCAAAACGTTAAGTGTAAATAGAACTTTAACAAAAATCGATTCAATAATATAGCGATAGAAAAATGATCAAGCTTTGCAATAACTTTAGCTGCCCTATTGCATAATTAATGGTGGCAAAGGTTTATTGCATTTGCACTGTGTTCTGATATAATCATATTATTTCTATCAAACATTTTTTGAGCAGTTGAATATTTGTAACAAATACTTTTAATTTAAGCGAATTATTTTGCTTATGTACTTTTCTGTATGTATTTAGTTAACACGCTTTCTAAAATGGAAATTCTTCTTGAAAAAAATAAAGCATCTACGAAACAAATAATATTGAAAATGAAAGCTATAATGCATTATTATTTTCTTACTTGTGTGGTTTAATTTTATAATATTCAGTGGTAAAAATGTTCCGAAGTTAAAATTTAAAAGTACATTATAAATTGGTTGGATGTCTGTTTTCAATTAAACACATATTTGCGAAGGTTTATCAATCTTAACTTGGTTAATAAATATTATGTATCATTATATTATGTCGAGATTAAATTGAATCTTATGAATCATAATTTCATTATGATTCAAAAGTGTTTCGTTAGTTTAGTTGAGATCCGCTCACATCGGGTTTTGAGAAAATCGACTCTCAAGGGGATTGCGGGAAAAAAAACTGGTGATGTTATCGATAAAACTAACCAAAATTTTGAACAATTAAACCAAAAAAAAAAAAAAAACTTGTCCAGCACGTTTTTTTGTTATTGTTGTTGTTTAATAGAAATCCATTAAAAATAGAACCAATTTTGAGAAGGGGTTCGGGAGGTTACTGGTGCATTCTAGATAAAAAAAAATCCCGTTCAAAAGCTATTATGTCTATAATTTAAAATTAAACAAGCCTTCGTTTAATAGAGATCTGCTAAGAACGTAGGTGTAGATGGGGGTTACAAGGGGTATTCAAGATTAAAAAAAATTATCCCGGTTTTGAATTATTAAACCTAAAGACTTGAGATTTTTTAAACTTATTTTTTTAGTAGAGATTTGCTAAAAATTGGGAGTTTTGCGGGAAATCGACTGTGAGGAGTATAGAATATTTTCGTTTTAAGTTCTCAAAATCCTTCCTTTTTAAATCGACAGATATAAAAATGGGACTATAAAGATATTTTTCTATACAATTAAACGCTTAATTCAAGGAAGTTATCAATAACCAGGGCCAGATCTAGCAGTTTTGCCGCCCCTCTCTCCAAGGCAGAAAGTTATAATTAAAAAAATCACATAGAAACACACCTATAAAACTTTGAATAATCTTATAAACATAAAAGCAGCATAACAATATATATATATTATTATTTTAAGTCTTAAAAAATACAAAATAGTTCCAAATTAAGGACAACATTATGTGTTATTATTTCAAAAGTAAAAGTAAAATAAGGAATTGCTAATTCTAGCAGGCCAATTTCTTCGAAAAGGAGTTAACTGATGGTGGGTATCACAAGCCTTTATTTTAACTTTTTGGTAACTAAATTCAAAACTCAAACAAAACATTTTCTTTGGCTCTCTATCTACCAAAAACTTGTTACCCCTGTCCCCTTTTGGATAGCTGACACTGCACATCATATGGGTGAAAGGAATATCTATTGTGACCCCACTCCGGTATGGGGAGAAAATTACACGTGAAAGATGTGCAAGCATATCAAATTTCATGATGTAACATATACTCCCGCCTCGTACCTTTCATGTTTCAACATATCAATAAACTGACATTAAACATGCAGAGTACAAGATAAGGAAATAAATAATAGGCATGTGACTACCCAAAATTCGCCGTTTTGTTGAATATTTTCAAAATTTTTTTATGATTTTTTCTTATAGCCCATACATTTTAAGATTCCAAAACATTTTATTTTGTTTCTACTATATCTAGAACAAAGTTATAGCATAATTAGTAAACCCCGAAATGAACTTTTACAAAACCGGAAGTAGATACCTCGCAAAATATTTAAGATATAGAATTGAAATTTTCAGAACCTGTTTCATTTAGTTCTATCTGTATTATGAATCAAAATCTTATCTCTGTGTATATATTTATGTACTTTATTCTTTTTATGAAAAAAAGCGTTAATTTTAAAAATCGTGTTTTGCATAAAATTTGGCATATTTAAAAAACTTGCAAAAGTATTATAAATCTTTTAATTTCTAACACATATAATGATGTAATGCACGTACTGTATAAAGATTATTTGAATACATTTGTTATAGAATTTTGTGTAACTGCCATTTTTCATCCAAATTTCACTAAAAATGACAATTGTTATAATCTATAAAACTCTCCAGAAAACATCAAAAAGTTTAAAAAAAAAGTCCAAATTAGTTAAGCATGAAGCTAAAGTGGTCTTGACCTATAAATATGGTGAATTTAAAAAATGTATAGTTAGTAGAAAATTTTTTATACTGTATACAAATCTTTAAATGCATTTTCTGGAAAACTATGTTTTTCAATTTCTTGCTTCACGGTAAAGTTCACTAAAGGGTTTCTTTTTAAGATATTGAATTGGAATTTTCAGAAATTGTTTTATTTAGTTATATCTGCAGTCTAGACTATTATCTAATTTCTGTGTATATATTTATGTATTTTATTGCACTTTTTGTGAGAAAATAACATTAGTTTCTTGTAAAAAATTGAGTTCTTGCATAAAAAATGACATATTTCAAAAACTTTCAAAAATATTACAAATATTATAGTTCCAATTATAAATAAGGATGTTATTTATCTACTGTATAAATATTATTCAAATATATTAATTATAATTTTCAATACAAGCCTTACCGTAACTGCAATTTTTCACTAAAATTTCACACAAAATTCCCAATATATCCAAAATTATTTTTAATTTTGTGGAAATTGTACTTGAATTCCTTGTTTTATGCCTTATTTTAACTAAAAAGAGTTTATTTCGTTAAAAATTTATATATTTAAAAAAAGTGCTACGAAGGTAGTCACATACCTTAATGAAAAACCAAATTCGTACCCAATAATATTTCAGAAAATTTATCAATTTTTTTTTGTAGCAAAACAATATTTTTCTAAATTTGATCCAAATACCTCCATTGAAATTTGCTGGGGTCCAAGTCCGGTTTACCGGGCCTTAGAGCCAACCCTGTAATAACTTAAAATAGTGTTTAATCTTTCAACGTCAGGAAATACCAGCGAAGAAGGTGGGTAATGAAAAGTACAAAATATAAATACTTCTAGAATTACTTTCCTTTTCTAAAAATAATTCAAACTATTTTTTTTATAAAGAGATTAAAATGTCCTCGTTTTTTAATTACGAAAAATACTTTCCTTCGCTCGTTCTCAAGTTTAAAGCCTCCTTATTATAAGAAACATAATATCGATGCACACACTAAACAGCATCTCAGATTACCTGAATGGTAAAAGGAAATAGAAGCGTAAAATTAGAAACTGTAACTCTGCACCGAAAATTAATTTTTCATTTCTTTTAAGAGATTAGAAAGCCCAAGTCTTCTGATTGTTGGGAAATAACTAAACGTGAAGCATTAAAGTTTCATCACTTTTTGGTAAATTCCAAGAAAGTGTTTTTCTTTCGTCTTGTAAAAATTATAGGTTTTGGAAACAAGAGTCATTCAAAATTTAATGAAGAATATTTCCAGGGTGACTAGTTTTTAACTACGTGGACTTGAAACAATGCATGAGCAAATGTGCAGAAAAATATTCCTTGAATTCTAAATTAAAAAAGCAATAAACTGCATTTAAATAATGAAATATTGAAATAATTTTTTGCGCGGTTGCATTTCTTTGCATTTCTCTACGTTTTAGTTAGATATGAGACACTTGCTTCAATTCCATAGCCACATCTTCAAAAAATATTGAAATTTTACTTAGATTAATATATTTTAAAAAGTAGCATACATTTAATTGGATATAAAATAAATCTGTGAGATGTGACAAAAAATGAAAATTATTAACTAAGCCTTTAGACGTTTAACCTAATATTAACAAACTTAGTAATATACACTGAGAAAATTTATTTAAACAAACTCAGCAGTTTTTTACTGTGCAGAAATTAAATTGGAGGAATTTATGATTTATTTTTATTAAAATAAATTAGATGATCTAAAGAAATTAAACTATTTTTTTTTCTTTTATACATAATTTTTTAAAAACTTTTAAATATTAACATCATATGAATGATAAGTTTTATCATATAATACGAATGAAATATTTTAATAGGTCTTAAATAAGCAGTCACTGTTCCACGTATTACAGGTTTCAAAAACTTCTTACAAAAAATGTTTGTTTAAGTAAACTAAAAATCTATTTTTTTATTCCATAGTTTGTGTTTAGGAGGTAGGCAAAACATTTAATACAAAAATTGTAAAAGCAGAAAAACTAATGGAATACTTGGTTCTGTATATCGAACTATATAAAGTTTTGAAAAATTAGGTTTGAAAGAAGAAAAATACAGTATCAAATCTGGAACTATTTTCAATATACTCCTGCATTTACTTTTTGTGTAAGTATACGATGAAAAAGGTTGCAAACAAGCTAAATAATATCAAACGGCAACGAAAGCATTATAGCAGTGCTTCTCAAATTTTCAATATTCGCGACTCAATATTCAATCATTTTTTCCTCTCGCCCCCATACAATAAGGATACATTGAATTCAATAGTATTATATTTTGAAGCTAAACCTACTGCTCGACTTTTACCTCTTTAGTACCACCGGCG
Organism: Trichonephila inaurata madagascariensis; assembly: GCA_019973955.1. Lineage (NCBI taxonomy): Eukaryota > Metazoa > Arthropoda > Arachnida > Araneae > Nephilidae > Trichonephila > Trichonephila inaurata. Next base: position 33,545 of record BMAV01002563.1, on the reverse strand, counting down.
TATATAAACGTCTCACTCAGCCAGTGTGTTAATTGCCCCGGACGTATATATACGTCTTTCCGAAGTACGATCTTTTCTGTGCACTGCTATCCATACATTTATTCCGAAGGCTTTGGAATGCAATAAAAAGAGCTTGATTGTCTTTGCGAAGGATTTACTTGTTTCAGATTATTTGTTTCTTTATTCCTTTAACCTCCCCTTCCCAATACACCCGATACACTCGTTTATTTGTTAAACGTAGTGTTTAACCGGCATTTAAGGGATTAATTATAAACCGTATAAATTATCAATAAAAGTGTTAATTTTTGTTTTTAATTTTACATATGACAAGCCTATGGTGACACTGGTAATTATTAAACTTGTTCTGAACGTAGTATCTTTAAAAGGATTATAAAATTTATTGCGCAGTACTGATATACATATAAGTGTAAATGTGTATTTCCTTTTTTAATTGTTTGCTTTTAGAATATTGATAATTTTTTTAAACAATCTTTTGTTTTCTACTTTTCAATATGCTCGCCCCCCCCTTGTAGTGTTATCACGCCCCCTAGAGGCGCGCCCCACAGTTTGAGAAACACTGCATTATAGAATGCTCACTATATTTGTCACCACGACGAGCCTCAAAACTGACTAGGCTCATTATTCCGTTATTGTTGAGTTCCTTCAGAATGATATTTAACAAGTAATTCCTCTTTTTCTTGAATGAACGATGTAGCTCGGTAAAAAATAATTTCCCTAGAAAGAATTAAATAACCACATATCCTCATGTCCAACTCTGAAATGTATTTTTCGAATCAAGATTTAATCGTACCTATAACATGATTATCTTATCACTGGGTAGAAATTCAGTTCGATTTACGGCGAGAATTTCGGAATTATTGGGAACTCTTTAGTATAAATTTTTAACACCTAAATTGCACCTGAATCTATTTTTTATAGATTTTGGTTTGAAAACATTTTGAAAAATGTTACACATTTTAAAAGGGATATGTTAGCCTTCACACAGTGCATCCGGCGATGCGATTTCCACACAGGCAACGAAGATGTAGTAAAGTTTGCGAAATTGGTCATTTCCGCGAATATGTATATTTTCCGATTATTTATCTGTACAACCCATGTTGTTCCTGTTTATGCTTTCAGTCATGTTTTTATGTACAGATTTTTATGAACTCTAGCGCTCTATATTTTAAAATAAAACTTCCTTTAATTTTTTGTTTGTTTATTTTAACTTTAAAATGTAAATTTGATGTGCATAGTGAAAAAAAAAATGAGCCTACTTTGATAAAATAACTACGCAGTGCGAGGGTTAAGTTGATTAGCCTAGTAGAAAATACCTCTGACATATAAAAAAACCTTTTAGCCGTTCAAAATCAAGAATTTTGGATTAAAGGTATTAAAAATACTGCTTTAGGAAAATAAAATTGCTCGTGTAGAAGTTAGAAAACTGCTTTATGGATTTATCTGGAATAACCACGTATATATGGTGCACAAAGCAAAAAGTCTTAAAGGCTGTCCATGACTTCACACAGAAACACAAAAAATCTGGAATTAGTAAAATTTGCCTTGATAAAGATAGGGAGTGTTTTGTAAATAGGAAGATAACTTTCGATGCAAGAGAGCCTGTGTCTGTTCATAAAGCAGTAAGTGCATTTCAGTTTTTGAGCTGTTTCAGTCTTGCTTACTTGACGCTCTAAGAAACAACTTTTTCTGTTTTGAGTCTGACACAATTTCGTTTACCGTATAGAATTCATATATCAAAGAAATAATGTCCTTTTTTTTTCAAATACACATTTTTAAAAGTGTCATATACGACCCTTCAATAAGTAAATAAGAATATTTTCTCTGATTCTAAATCTTTCTAGGGAATTTATCAATCACTAGCAATACCGAATAGTATACATCTATACTTTCATTGATTTGGTTGGAAAAACTCACAGCCTTTGAATTTGCCTTTGACAATGTTCTGAACACCATCTTAAATGTCATGTATCCTTCGAGACATTGGGCTGATAGAATAGGTTTAGATAGATAATTTTCATGAGGACATTCATGCATCTTTGATGTGTGATGAAATTAAATTTTTACCAGTATAGTATGGTTTTTACCTTGTCTTGAAATCAGATAGACAGTAGGAGACCTAGAAACCATTGACAAAATTAATTTGGGGAGATATTTAAGATATTTATAAGTATACAGGACTGAGATGTAACTGTCGATCATTCTAGCGGATGCAAACACTTCTTATGCACATGTGGGGGATAGAACTCGGAACCTTCTGATCTGCAAGCACATAACATACCACTGGAATAAAGTGATCACTTCAGTCCAGAGGCTGTTACTGGCTTATATAGGTACCACAGCTATACACTCCCTTACCAGTGAGTCAGTGGAGACAAACGAACGATATAGTTGTTATGGCGAGCGTGTAAGTTGTTGTATCAAGTTTATCTGACGGCTTTATTTGCTGCTTCAAGTGTGCTTGATGCTTTTTTTGCTACGTCAAGTGGATCTGATGGTTTTTGCTGACTTGCTGCGAGTAGATGTCGCCACACCAGCTGCGTGAAGGTTGTGTTTTTCTTAGTTCAGTGTCAAGGTCGCCAATGTGGGGGATAGAACTCGTGACCCTTGGTTCCGCGTAAGCATGTAACATACCACTGAACCAAAGTGATCACTTCATCTGGCTTATATAGATACCACCGCTACATACATTTGTTCCCTACAACTGGAAGTTAATATTATTACACATAGCAAGATTTTTAAGCTTGCGTTTTTTAGTTATAATAATTGATAATATTATTATAATTAAACAGTATTTTATAATACTATTAAAACTTACTTCCTAAGATTCTTTTCAATTTTTAAAAAAAAACTATTTTTCCTTCTCATTCAGCTCTGTGGATGCCATTTAGATTATTTGTTTCGTCTACATCTACTGGAAACCACTAGTTGCCTAAATTAGTGGTAAAATATTTTTCTTTTGAAATTCCATATCATTCTTGTGTGTGCCATAAAACTAGCGTTATAAACTAGCATTAACTATTAAACTAGCTTTAAACTATTAAACTAGCATTAATGGCAGAAATTAAATGCCAGAATGCGCAGAAAAATTAAAAATGCATTTCATAAAGTTAAGTCATGTAGAAAAATAATTTCTTTTAAGGAAAATTAAAGCCCAATAATAAAAAAGCCATTATATTTATATATTTTTACAAGTTCATGTATCAGAATAATTTTTTTAGAAACTTTAGTTCTAAAGAAACCTTTAGAAATGTATATCAAGATATATATTCTAAAAATATTTTTATGGATGTATTTTTAAACTACGTATAGGAAATTTTTTTCATAAATCCTTGAAAATCATTTTAATAGCGCCAAAACTAAGATATTTATATTTGTTTAAACTCATAGTTTTCCTTTAAAGCTTGTTTTTGAAAAATAAAAGTGTTTAGGCAAACTTTTACTTTGAATATTAATTCTAAAAATATTAAAAATGTAAAACTCATACACAAAATTATATTACTTGAATATAAAAAGAGAAAAAGTCTTTCTAATTTCCAAAAATCAGAGTACTATTTAAAATACTTACTTTGTAAAATTTAATGTTTAGCATCTACTTAAAAAGTTGAATAAAACTCTATTATATTAACTTTAAATCCCAACGATAGAAATATATAGCATCCCTTCAGTTTTACCGCCCATTTGTAACAGTTACCAAGAAGATGACAGTTAAAATGTTTAATGCTTATGTTTACCTCTTTAATATGAGAATATATCTCTTCCAACGAAATATATTTTCGATCCGAAATTCTTTGTAACTGCAGTTAACATTCTTTTTATGTCCTGTTCTCCTTTAAATATTCGTAAAGCAGACTTTCAGATACTTTTGAAGATGCTTGATGCAATGTCGCAAATTTAGCATTGTTTGATATTCAAGGTTATAAGTAACATTCTTAAACGTAAAGATACGAAATCTAATCGTTAATAAACTCCGATTTTTGATACAGCTGTTTTAATATTGTTTAAAAATATGGCTTATCTCATTTGAAAATATTATTCAGCCATTAATAAAAGATTGTTTTCCGGATTGTGACGGGATATATCAGGACGGCAATGCTACTTACTACCGTGCTAAAGCTGTACATACAAGGTTTAACCTTTACAATGGTGCATTTCGTCACCTAAAATGGACATCAAAAATTCCAAATGTTAGTGTAATCAAAAATCTGTTGGATGAAGGGAAATGCATTTAAACCTTTCGCGGGCAGTGGCTAATAGGTCTAGCTAAAACGCATAAAAATCAATACGGATCGCATCACGATACTTTTTTTTTTGCATTTAACGTCCTCTGATCGTAGTTAAAAACAGTTTTTCTCGGTGTAAATCTACAAATTGTAATTTGATTACTATAAATAAAATTTCTGATCTTTGAAAAAAAAAGTATACTTTTTCTCATTTGAATGAATTAAACAAACGTGCAATTAAAAAAAAGAGGTTTTATTTAGGTTTTATTTTGGTTAGGAGAACTCTATCCACTACCCACATAGAACAGAAAAATGACAAAGAAATTTTCGCTTTTCCTCCATTTGAGAGAATCATGTGAGAATGTTGGAAATCGGAAATATAAACAAACTTTATTTACAATATGTGGTATAAGATTCTCGGGTTCGAAAATCTTTCATTACAGCTTTTCTGCTCGGAGGAAACGTTTGCATATTATAAAGATCCGCTGTAAATAGCTCACCAAATTTGTGAAGAACTAATTTAAATTCTCAAAAATATTGCTTTATTTCTAATGTTTTACACTAAAATTAAATAAAATATAAAATGTGGATATATACCAATTTCATTGTATATTCTGAGTGTTCTATATATATTCTAAGAAAGTGTTCTATGTTGTACAATTATTCCATTATTATTTAATTACACTTATAATTTGTATTTAATAATTATTGAAATAGTTATTACATAGATGTTAAGTTTTCATAAAAAAGTTTATTGCAATATGATTCATTATTTCTGCCCTGAAAAGTAAGTTAAATGTCTTAAGTGCGCAGTGGCTATAACGTCTAGCCACCACCTAGGGAAAACACCCTTAATGAGAAATTTTTTTTTTTGTGACTAAATATTTTTTATAGAGGATGAGAACATTACATTTATCAAGTACTTTATCACAGAAAAGTGTATTTTAGCTTTGTTTGCGTTAAAGGGTTAAGGGAGTTGTGAATAACCTTCCAGCAAATATTACAGAAATAGAAATATCATTTCACAAAGTATGGTCTGAAATCACTATAGAAGCATGTCAGAAGCTTATTACATCAGTACCACTGCGAGTTAATGCTCTGTAGAAAGCAAAACGCAAAATCACCAAATATTGGACGAGGTGACAAGTCATTTGGCCAGTATAGTTTAACGAAAAACATTGAGAATAGTTAATATTTAAAGGCATATCTACGAGCCTTCCTTCTCAGGTTTATCCTTTATTTATTTGACGCATTACACAATAATCTTTATTGACATTTTCCCAAACGGATTTTACACTTTTCAAAAGTTTAATTTTTCCCTTTGGTGATAAATCTTTAAAAAGTGTCTTTATTAAACTCAGTAGACTGACTCCCCATGAGATATAAAGTAGTTGAATAAGTAGGTTAAGAAAGTAGTTTATTTTATTGTACTTAAACCACATGTAGAGATGAACTATGACGTGTAGCTGTCTTGCTAGAAGAAAACAACCATCTTCCAAATAGATTTTTCGATGATAGTGTTGTAAAATATTCAAAAACCCTGCGCTAATTCGCCTTTTAACTCATTTGTCAAAATACACTGCTGTCTTAAATTCTCAGCAATCCCACATCCCAATATTTTGACAGATTTGCTAGTTCACAGAGGGTTTCAAGCATTACTTAGTTAAGGTATCCGACTACGTTCGGAACCGTGATTTTAAAAAAGAGCATACATGGATACTTTTCATGATATTTATTGTCACTTAGATTAGAATACATGTATAAAATTGTTTTAAGGATATTTTGACAAAAAAAAAATATTTAAATACAATATTTCGGCAAAAAATTAACTTAGAATAATTTTTTTTCCAAATGCTCCCCTTTTGTGAAAAATGCTTCTATTAAAATAATATTTTGCCTGTATATAGCTCAGATATCTGTACAGAGGCTCAACAAGAATTTTTGAAATATAAAACTCTGAAGTGGGTTTATCCTTATTTTACAACAACCGAGTGGAGCAATTTTAAGAAAAAAACGCCAATAATTATTTAAATGGGTGGTAATTCAGAAAATAATATGAATTTTTCAAAAATTCTAGTTGAGCCTCTGTAGAGAGATCTGAGCTATATACAGGCAAAATATTATTATAATAGAAGCATTTTTCACAAAAGGATAACATTTGGAAAAAAAAACATTATTCTAAGTTAATTTTTTGCCAAAATATTGTGTTCAGTAATTATTTTTTGTCAAAATATCTTTAAAATATATTTATACATGTATTCTAATCTATGTGACACTAAATATCATGACAATTATCCATTTATACGCTTTTTTTTAAATCAAGGTTCCGAACGTAGTTGGATACCTTAAAGCTTTTTGTCTGATGTATCAAACACACAGGTAGCTTGAAAATCTTGGAAAACTTAAAACATCCATTTATTATTAAACGATACGAAATTCCAGCCAAGAATGCCACATTGCAATCTGTCTGTGTCCCAAAATATTCCTGAAGAATAATATAAAAATATGAACCAGAAAAATTTGAAAAATGTCACACGTTAGAAATTTTTAGTTAATAATATGAGCTATCGTTTTCTTTACTCAAAAGAGGTATATTTGACATTAATACAGAAAGTAATTTAAAATTCTTCAAAATTTCAATTCACACATCATTTTCTAATCCTGTAAAATAATTTTAAAATAAATGTTGAACTCTCCAATAAAAACCTTATTCTATTTTTTTTTCTTACTTTATTTTCAATCTTTCTCTTTGTAAGCTTTAGAAATCTACAAAATTTAAAATGTTTAAAAAAAAAAACAAAATAAAGGACATTTTTAAAAAGTACTTTTCCAAGATTTGAAGATATATATATTTTTTTAATACTTTTGACACGACCAGATGATACGCTTTTCTACCAAAAATCCGATAAATACACTCCTTACTCTACAGTAAGAATTCTTCAGTTTATTGTGGAAAACATTTCGGTTGTGTCTTCAAAAAAGTTAAAGAATTAGTAAAAATAAGTAAAAAAGAATCAATAAAGCCAAAGAACAATTCCACCTGCTTCTATAAAATAATTATCTAAGCATATAGAAGAAGCTTATAAAAATGTTTTTTCTCATTTTATCCGTAAGATACATTGAATCAAAAATAAAAAAAAAATGTGTATATATCTGTCGAATAAGATATATAAACAGCTAAACATACACATTAATATGAATTTTTCAATAAAACATCACATTCTAAAATATAAATTCTGAGTGTCTAGTTAAATTGGTAAAATTTTAAATTAGGAATATACTTTGACCATGAAATATCGGGTGTTTCTAAAAGAATATCTGAGTTTCAACGTTTTATGTAGTATGCACATTACATGTAACATATTAGTATAACTCATACATCGAATGAAAGAGCAACTGAAGCAGTTTTGTTTGTTGGCACGTGTGCGCAAAACGTAAGCTTATTTCCTCCCTTTCTCGCTGATCAACACGCTAGTAGAAAAATTACGACTAGTAAACAGAAAGTGTTTTTGTTCTCCAGCTTTGCAAAGACAGAATCTGCTATTACTTTACAACGAGCGTTTTGTATTAAGTTCGGTTGTAAACCTCCAAATGCTAATAACATTCTTAGGAAGTATCATCAGTTTGAAACAACTGTCTGTCTTTATGAAGGCAAAAGTACGGGATGACCAAAGCTGTAACTGGTAACCAACTGTACCTCGTTCTGCCTATTTTGATGCTCTACAACTATGGCTATTTCTTCAATTGGAAGAAAGTGAACCAAATAACTTCACTTGGCAGCAAGATGGTGCACCACCTCACTGGCATCTCTCACTACGAGATTAGTTAAATATCACTGTATCCAACCAACGGATTGGCCGCAAAAGAGCCTCCGGATAAAGCTTGTATTGCATGGCCTCCACGTTCATCCGATTTGACGCCATGTGACTTTTATCTTTGGGGGTTCATAAAAGATTGCGTGTACGTTCCCCTCGGCTACCAGCTGACCTTTCAGACATAAGATACAGGATGGAAGCAGATAGTGCAAGAATTTCCTCAGACACACTGAAAAAAGTTTAGGATGAACTCGCTTATCACTTTGATTTGTGCCGTTTGACAAATGGGGCTCACTTTGAAAATTTGTAAACTTGTAGGTAAAACTGTTTCAGGTACTCTTTCATTCAATGTATAAATTATATTTGTAACTTATATGTGATAAATACTACAAAGCGTTAAAACTCTGATATTCTCTTAGAAACACCTGGTATGATTGAATTGTTTTTACATATACTGGTATTTATTATTCTAAGAATTTAAAAATACAACGTATATGCTTTTTGAAATATATATATATATATATATATATATATAGTTAATAATTCACTTTCATTCTTCTAAAGAGATTTAAATCCTTAAAATGATTAAGATAAATGAAACATAAAAAGCTAATATCACAATTTAAAAAATATGGATGCTTCACTATTATGAACATTTGCTGACTTAGGACAGCTTATATATATTTATAAAAAAATTATATAAAAGGGGGATTTAACAAGTTTTCAGGGTAGCCAGTCTTCCTCTTTTCTGTTTATAATACTGAATAAAATTCCATTGAAAATAATGCATAGCATTTCTAAATTCATTACAAGAAAAAGGTAACCTGCCCAAAATTGCATTCAAAAATGTATAACTCACCCTGAATCTGTGTACAATAAACAAATTATTAACAGAACCTGAACCAAATGCAAATTCAAAGCATATATATTTATTAGTATATATATTTGGCTGATATATATATTAATGAAATATATTTTGCAACCTTTAATTCAAAGCTAACATATTTTACTTTTTTATTACTTCAATCACAGTATTATTATAATATATTATGCGCGATATAATCCTGCAAAGCATTATCAGAAAACTTTAATGTTATTTTTATGTTATTGAAAGTAAAACCTCATGTGTGTGATATACTTTTAAAATGTAACTAGATGAGATATTGTTTCAAACTGCATTCCCCCTTCTAGGTTACGTATATAACTTCCTGTGTTATAATTTATTTTAATTTCAAAGCGAATCTAATTATTCATTTTTGTAAAATTTATTCATGAATTACTGATATAAATTAATTTATCAGCACACAATAAATAACACTATATTTTAATGGTGAGCAACTTAATTCATGTGATTCATACATTAATTCCTTCTATTTTAGATTTTTTTATACGTAGTACATTAAATTTTACGAAATTAAGCTTTTATATATATATTTCACAGATTTTAATAACTTTTTGGTAAGGGTTGAAACCTTATACTATATACATGTTGTTTGAAAAAAATTCCTACCTTTCGACCTAGTTTATATAATTTTTTTTCCTAAATTTTTAACAAAAAACACATATTTTAGTAAAAATTTAACATGATGTTTTTATATATTATTACTGTCCAGAATGTCAGTAAAATATGTAAATTTAACAAAGGACTATTTCTAGGAGTACTGCGTTGTAAAAATGAATACTTTCTTATATCAAAAAATCTTTTTGTACCATGTTTTTCGTATTTGGTATTCCAATTCAGAAACAAAAAGTAATTAAATTTAAAGATCTATGTATCAGAATTACTTATCTTACGCTTGTTTGATAAATATTGTTAAATTCTTCAGCCTTATTTATTTTAAGGCTTACCTTAAAGTATTCAAATTAATAATTCTGATCTCGCTTATTACGCATAATTAGATATGACTCTAATCGTTTGATAAATGCATTGCTGTCACTCATACGTGTCTAGAATTGTGTTAAATTGAAATGCGTATTGATATCCAAATATTAAATTAAAGCAATTAATTAATTAATGGCAAACAATATGTATATATAAGCTGTATATTTTAATTTAAGGCAACAGCATTGAGAATGAGTTAATTTTACATTAGGTAGTTTAAATAATATTAAGATCTTAAAGTTATTGAAATAAGATTAAAGTCTTAACTCATATTTTGAGCTAAAAAATACCATATTAGAAATTTAAGTCCCATGTTAATGAGTTTACAAAAAGTTCTTTGTATGAAGGTTCTAACCGTGCAGTTCTTACCATTCTTACCAAAAAGTTCTTCCATGTTAATGATTTTACTTCAATTAAAAAAAATCTGTTTAAATTTAATTGTGTTGATTTTAATTTTTCAATTCCTACTATTAGTTCACTCTCTCGCTTATATATATATATATCTTGTTCAAAATTTTAATCATTAATAAAATACCTTCTATTCATCCATTCAAGTTTAAATATTTTTTTTCAACTTGGAGTGGATGACATTTGATGTTAATACAGTTTCTTTCAAATGCGAATTCTTTTATTAAATTATAAATGAATAAATAGTAACAAAAAATAGTCCAGTACCATATATAGAAAGTAAAATTGCATGGAAGATCGCTTTCTATTTTGTTCCTTAATATTGTGATTCTGTCATATGTATATACATATTTATATTAATTGTAACTATTTAACAAAAAGTAACTAAAATAAAAATTTTCTTTGTTCACCTAAGTAGGAATTGACTTAATTTTTTTATATTACTTATTCTAGAGTTAATTAAATATTGTTTTTCTTAGCATTCTTCCATTCTTTCTTAATTTTTAACTTAGTTTAAATAAAATTTTTGAATTTTTTAACTGAATTTAAAGATAAATTTATATAAATTTATAAAGCGTTATGTGTAAAATATTGAATCAATTTGCGCTCCCTTTTTTTTGTATCTTTTTAAAATATTTTTTTAAACTTTTTCTTAAAATTTGTTTTGAATAAAACCCTTTTAAATAGTAAGTTCTATTAAGTTAATAATCAATAAATCAGTGTTCTAACCCTGATATAAAGCAAAGTCTGAAAATTTATTTGAAGTGAAGTTAGTATGAGTTAGTCCTATTTTATTGTAATAAAAATCAATTAAGGTATAAATCCAGTGTACATTTTTGAAAAAAAAATATTTTTGTTGTGTAGATTAACATGTCTTGACAATAAATTTAGTTTTTCTCTCTAATAAAATGAAAATACTACTCTAAACACACAATCAATTTATCTTCCTTTTCTTAAGTATTTCTTAAGTATTCAACTTTAAATCTATTGTTTCACAGATTTTTACTTTCTCTTTTAAGTAAATAATTTTTTTTCTCCACACTATTTTAGTAGCAAAAAAAATTGCTATGATTTACCGTAAACTCGAATAATTATTTTTTTTCAAATTTTTCCCGACACGATAGAAACAAAAATTTTTTTTTTGCCAAGGACCCGGAAATTCGAACCGTGTTTCCCAAAAGCGTAAAATGGAAATATTTTATTTTATTACCTTAGATTGTGAAAAAATTGCGGGAAAAAAAAAATTTTTTTTTTTAAAAAATAAAAATTTTTAAAAATTCTTTTTTTTTTTATTATAATAATTTTTTTGCCTGTATAACCGCCCTCTGACAGAGGCTCAACTTTTTTTTTTGAAATATATAATTTAGAAGTGGGTTTATCCTGTTTTACGACAAAAAGGGGGGAAAAATTTTTTAAAAAAAAATACGGATAATTTTTTCAATGGGTTGTAACTCTGAAAATAATGTAAATTTTTTCAAAATCATAGTTATTTACAGAGGTCTGAGCATATACAGGCAAAATATTATTGTAAAAAAAACTTTTTTTCACAAAAGGAAAACTTTTGAAAAAAAGGTTTTTTAAGCTAATTTTTGTCAAAATATTGTATTTAAATAATTTTTGTCAAAATTCAAAAAAATTTTATACATGTATTATAATCTGAGTAACTCTAAATATCATGAAAATTATCTATTTATGCACTTTTTTAAAATTCCGGTTCCGTGCGTAGTCGGATACCTTAAGTAATCCTTTGTAAAAATAAATGCACGATTCATCTTTATACTTTAAAAACTTCCATTGATTATTATTTGATATCAATGTATCTTTGAATACTGTTTTGAATGAGCCGCTAAAAACTGTATGTAATCAATGACGCATAAAGTAATTTTTCAGAAATGTCGACAATATATATATACAGGGTGTCCCAATAGAATGTATACACTTTTTAAATGTTTATGTGGACCACATTGTTGATCCACTTTCCGGGTGTGATGGCTTAAAATAATTGTTGAAGTTAGACTAAATTTAAGAACATTTTAAACATTCTTTAGTTTCTACTGGGGGACTGCAAAAATAAGTAAAGTTCAAATACAGTTTAGAAAGGGATTTCAACGAGCTTCACAAACCGGTCTCACAATTAATCCTCCGTTAAATGCGTGAATCTATGACATTCATAGTAAAAATAAATGTGGTGTCGCGTCCCACCGAACCCGGACCCTTTTCTCCTTCTTCTATCGCTTTTACCCGAGCACTGGGGGTTGGTTTTAATGGTACAGTCGGCCCCCCAAATTTCGGGGGCAGGGCTTTTGAATCTGATAGATGCAGCGCGGTAAACGATTTAATTTGCAATGTATTTCCAATTTTTCATTAATCATCATGTTTTTCTGAAACTGGTGTAGTTTTGTTTTATATAAAATAAACCAAACAAGTATTTAAAAATTTTTTAAAGATATTATTCTGCGGGGGAGTTAGATGCATCAAGATGCTGCCAAAAAGGCTGGGTGACATTCACTTGCCTCGTTCATAACGACAAAAGGTTAAACAAATGACTGATGTACCGCGCTGTTCAAGAAAAACGAAGAAACGAGAGGGATGTACCGCCCTTTTATTAGATGAAGAAAAATACTATAAATTTTTTTTGTTTAAAATGCTAAAATTCGGCTTTAACATTCAAAATGATTAAGGATCGACTAGTTCGGGAAACCCTGATTTTTAAAGCGTATAAATGGATAATATTTATGATATTTATGTCCAGATTAGAAAATGTTTTTAAAATTGTTTCAAATTTGTTTTCGATAAAAACTATTTAATACAATATTTTGACAAAACAGAACATAGAAGCCCTTTTTAAAAAATTTTTCCTTTTTAAAAATGCTTCAGTAAAATAAAATTTTGTCGTTTTTCAACCTTTTAGAACTAGAATTTTTTAAAAAACAAAAAGTTGTTTTTCCAGCCCAAAAAGGGAGAATTTTTTAAAAAAAAACGCGATAATTTTTTAATTGCTGGTAACTGAAAATAATTTAATTTTAAAAATGTTCAGACTCTCGGGAATCTTTTATAAAACCCCACACACACACACACACAAAATTTTTAAAACATTTTTTAAAAAAACATTTTTTTAAAAAAAAGGGTTTTTCAAGTTAATTTTTTGCTACAATATTGTATTAAATAATTTTTTTTTTCGGGTTTGTCCTTAAAAAATTTTATACATGTATTCTGATCTAATGACACTAAATTCAGAAAAATTTTCCATTTATGGGTTTTAAATCACGGTTCCAAGGGATCGAATACCTTAAGGGAAAAACTCAACAATGATCCAAATGTAAACAGGTAGGGGCAAGTGATAATTAACCATTATCTTTATGAGATTTATATTGTTTTGCTTAAATTTAAATTTCTGATTATAACTTAAATGTTATATTTCGAGTTGTATAACATACCTATGCACCAAATGGAGTCAAGCTTGTGCCTAAATAATTTATTAAAACTGCTTGCGACATTAAGTGTATTTTAAAAAATTTTTACAAATGTAACTAGTTTTGTTTATTGAGGGTTACTAAAGTAGGTTTCAATTTTCCTAATCTCTTATAAATTTTCGATGTACGAAATGATGCACGAACCTACTTTTAAAAATTTTGGAGCTACATTCCTGTTTTTTCCACCCTGCTTTTCAAAACACATATTTCCTATGTTTTGTATGGTACAACTGTGTACTATCTATTATTTCAGTAACATTCCATTATTTTGATAGGAAGGTAATGCTATAGACAATACAAAAATTAAGAGTTTCAGCAACAGACAATGTAGTTCTTATGTCAATATTTCAGATATAACATTACCGTTTAATGTCAGTGTTCACCACTAAGATTATTAAATCCTCTCCAAATAAGTGTGAGGTGATGCATCTGAGAGATCCTGTGAAGCCAGCCACGCCCTCTCTCCACGTGCACAAACACAACGACCTTATCAGGAAGCATATTCCTACCACCAAGCGACGCTACTTCTCCAGGCACCGTTAACTCCTATGATATATTGGGAGGCTCGCTTTATGGCGTACCCAGTGACATCCAGCGACTGAGAGATCCTGTGCGCCTAAGGATGGAACTTCTAGACGCGCGCCTAGCGGAGGGGTTAATCGTGTATGAAATAAGCTTGAGCAAGAAGGAGCGTTTGAAAAATGCCTAAAAATCTATTCCGGAAGAATACAATCATCCACAATACAAAAAGGTCATTGAAATGTTTCCTCAATCGCGAAGAACATCCGTTCGGCAAGTGCGGCTCGTGAGATAAGATATTCAAAAGCGAATGTCAATCACATTTTAAACCTTAAATTAGTCTACCCTTTCAATGTAGAAGAACCGGTGAACTGAATTTTGAGAGTGGTACCCAAATAACAGTTGAAATACTTTGGAACGTTTTGGATTCTGTCGATGTATGTTATCAGCTATCTCAGGGCCACAATGGCAGACATTTTGAGCACTTTCATTAAATGACTGGTTTCTGCATTTCTTCACTTTATTTTGGTGTTTGAAATGTATTTATTTCATAATAATATTGTTAGTGTTATTAACATCCAAAAGGTGTATACATTTTTTATTGAGACTCTCCGTATATCAAGACAAGCATTTCAAAGCTTAGAGACAGCACTTACGATCTGAAGGATATTGAAAAATTTGTTAATAACTATCAGATGTAAATTGAAACACTATTCCATGGCTAGAGTTCACTTTTAAATATGTCATGGCAATCTTAATTTCTTATTTGCTATAGTTGGGTATGTATTGATTGCGCAACCTGTTTTTTTTAAATGAATGTTTCGTTACTATTTACATCTGTTATTCAAAATGCAAAAATAAAAAAAAATGCATTGAAAAAAATGTGTTGAATGCCTCTGTTAAATAATTATAGAAATACTTCTGCAGAAAAAAAATAAAGCTTTACATTTATTTATTAAATGTACAATTTTAACTACAGTTTGAGTTATGCGGTTTTTTTAACATTCCTTTAAGGAAACATTCATACTCAAAAACAATTTAGAATTCATGCTTGGTCCGAAAAAAAAGTATATTAGTTAGTCTGCTTTGAGAAATCTCAGCGTGAAGAAACTTTTTTTTCCCGACGACATTCTTAAAAACATTTTCTGCTAATTGCAAATCTGCCTTCTTCTAATGTCCGTCGTCATAAAAACAAGGTGCATTCTCTTTAAATTAACGTTTTAATTTTTTTTGCACTCTCAAGAGTGAATATTATAAAATAATTTAATTTATGAACCCAGGCCTGTATGTTCATTTTTAGAGCGTAATCTAACTTTCACATTAAAGAGCGATGATTTACCCTGAAATATTACAGTTGGTTAAAGAATGAAAAGAAGATGTTTCAGTAGAAATGAAGCATTCCTATTGCATTCAATCTCTCAATATTTTTAAAAATAAAACAAACAGACTGATAATGAATACATGAAATTTAACAAAATAATTTTAATTATTTTTCCTAATGTATTTTTTAAGAAATAAGAACATCGTGCTTTTCTGTAATATAATTAAAAGTACATCATTTTCAAGAACAATTTATTTGCGTAGTAGAAGTTTCTATTTGTTAAATAATTAGTATATACAGGTTGATTCACTACCATACCGACATACTTTCAGGGTGTCTTGAGGGTACAAATACGACTAGGAGTCACATAGGAATGCAGGGGCGCAAATACGGAAGTTGCCAGCAGTGGTGCAAACAAGAAGTGAAAAGGAAGAGAAACGACAAAAACATTAAAGGGGTAGAAAACATTTTATTAAACGGCTGTACTACAACAGGCATTCAAAGGTGTTCTTGCCAGTCGACCAGATGTCGTCTAGCAGGTCTGACATTCTATGAAATTCCTGACGTTATGGAAGATTCCTTCAAACAGTTTTAAGGTAGATAGTGCTAAATGGAAGGTTTCGTGAATACTGATCCTACTACATTTGTGATCTATTTCCCGATGCAGAAGAATGAACTCGTATTCTAACGAGGAACTGATCGACATGCTGATGAAATATCAGGAGGATGCAGATTGTAACGGACTTGCCACTTGGAGGTTGTAACAGGAACGTTACCTAAACAGTCACGTTCTACATCACATGATCTTCACAAGGGTAAGCAGAAGGTTACGTGCTTCTGCTTCTTGAACGAGTTGATTGTTGTTGTTTTTTCGGTGTACAAGATACCATTTCCTTCAGTTGAAGACCTAATCATTAGAATATCTGTAGCTGCCTAGAGGAAAAGTGAAATGCCAGGAATTTTCCAGAACAAAAGGAATTCCTGGCAGCGCCATTATCGGGCTTGCTAGACGACTTCTGATCGTAATTTTGAACACCTGTTGTAGTACAACCTTTCAACAAAATGTTTTCTGTCCCATTAATATGTTTATGTTTTTTTTCTCTGCTTCTTTTCACCATATCTTGAAGCTATAGAATTTGTGACCCTGCATTCCTACAGGATTCCGAGTCGTCTCTGTACTCCTTACACACCCTGCAAGTTTGTTGGTCTGGTAGCGAGTCCCCCTGTACATATGTGTTATATTTCTTTTACACACACTTATTAAGTATCCTATAAAATAAAAAGACTTGAAAATTTTAAAATTATATCCAAGGACATGAGACCAATTAAAACAGGAAAAAGTCATTGAACCGAAATGTAGAACTATTATATTTTTATATGTCATTGAGTTAAGAAAATGTTGTAGGACTCTTACTCTCTTACTCGCTTACTCTATAGGATCCTGACCTTCCATTACAATAGGGAATTTACGCATGCTAGTACTCAAAAATTATTGATACAAAGAAAATTAAATATATATTATATCAAATTTATGTTTATTCAAACAGCATAATAATAGTAAAATATATAACAAATTTAATAGTATATAATATATAAATAATATATAAATGGAAATATTAGCAAAAAAGAGCAGAAAAAAAGCATGATAATAGGACACATACTTAAAATTTCGAAAAAAAAAAAGAATTGAAAAATATACCCCAAGTAGCAGCGTAAAGTGAAACTTGCATAAAAAATGATAACATGTCACAAACTATAACTATGAAGCTATCTGTAGAAAATGCTTCATACTAAAAGAATTTTTTAAGGTATAAAAAAAGACTAAATATGAGAAATGTATATAACTATGATAATTTATTGTTTACATTATTTTTATATCTATAAATATATAGAAAGCTATCAGGATAATCGAGTTCTAAATAGTATTTATAATTTTTTGCGATGATTTTTTAATAGAATCATCACTGATTAGTTCTTTTTTTTGTGGGTAATTAAAAATATTTCTTTAAATTGACGTGGGATAAGTGCTTTTTATAAAGGCACCTTAATAATATTAACAGAAAATGCCTCTCTTATCATAAATATTAAATTTTAAAGTAGGATTATTTATCATTAATAGTGAATCCAAAAAATCTGCTTCGGTTGTTTCTAAATTGATTTTTATTAAATTCAGATAATCGGGGTAAACGTATAATAATTGTTTCATGGACTTAGGATTTTCAAACATGTGTTCAAAGTTCTGACAAAATAAATGAATAATTTACTTTTTTCGAATGTACTTCATTGTACTTCCAATTACTGTCATAGTTAAGACTACAAAGGTAAAGGTGAAAACTGTAATATTTGCTCAATCTATTATTTTTTCATAATAACAAGCCTAAATATTTATCATTTTCGGATTAATATAAACTTTAAAAATCAAATTAAAATGACAAGATAGAAGATTCTCTTATATTTTAATCACTTTACAGTGCTCTAGGACAAGGGTGGGTAACTTCTTTTGGCTCGAGTGTCTCTTAGTGGGAGCAGAGGATACCTTTAAAAATGATTCTATTCATTACAAAAAATAATATAAATATAATTTAAATAAAACAGGGCAATTACATACAATTTATATATAATGTTAATTTCATATTATCTGCAGTTGGAAGCATATTTAATTTTAGAATCACACATAGTTTAATAGACAAATGTACTCTGTCACACTTTTCTCCTTTTTTTTTAAATGGGGAGTGAGGTTGCTTGTTTAAATCCTCATCACAGCCAGTAAATTTATGTCTGCCAATTTGCATCTATTTTTACTCTTGTTGATCTTCATGCAAGAAAACCTTTTCTCACAAATATATGTTGACTAAACAATAGAGAACAATTTTCCAGCAAATTTCTTCATACATGGACATTTTTCAACTAAAAAAGATATGTAAGAATCAATTAATGTCACAGCATGAAACATTTCCTTCATATTGTAATCTGACTGCAAGCCAAGTAGTACAAGCTCTAGCCTTCAGATACTGTATATGTATCAGCAATAATAAAGATCAAATTGAACGTAGATCAAATTTTTTAAAACCTTGAAATCTTGTGTCGTCATCCTCGAAACTTTTCCGATCATCTTGGGATGGATGTGCTTTCACATCCATCAGTGTTCGAGAGTTAGAAAGAAGATTAGCTGTAGTCAAAAGAAATAAAATTTATTAACAAGTCTCAACAACCTAACAAATCCCAACAACCCAAGTTGGGAAATGCACTTATAATTAAGTATTGGAACAAAAAAGAGGTACATTTGATTGATTTGTTTGATATGACTATAAAAATAGCCGGGTTCGAATCACGATCATAAAAAAATCAGGTAAATAATTTACTTATTCTCTCATTCAACGCTGCTATATACAATTATCAACTCGGATCAATAACAAATCGAAGCTTTTGACTCAGGTTAACAGTTTGTACAAATAATCTGGAAGTTGCGATTTGAAGAAAAAAAAATGAACTTAATATCTAAGAACATTTGTTTCATCACTATTAACATGAAGGAGTATTGTAGTAAAATTTTATATAAAATCTCTTGTACATCTTAATTATAAGCAACTAGTCATGTACTCTATCTGTGATAACTTCTCAATATACTTTTTAACCTTCTCCATATAATCAACTACTTCTCAATATAATCAATTCAAACACAATTATCTTGATTATCATTACAATCAAACAAACACTGTCCGTCGTATTAAAACACTCCCAAAAAACTCTATTCTTCATGCTGCAAAAACAGGAGCCGTGCGTTTAATTTACACGAAGGAATTCAATTTCCTTCACCCAAAAAACAGTTCAGCGCTTCGCGATTCCAAAACAAGGGACTTTTTCTTATCTGACCTTACTGCTCTAGGGTGTCCCCCTCTCTCTCAAATGACAGTAACCCCACCCCCACAGGTGGGGGAATGTTACCAACTCTTAAAGAATCTACCACCAAACAATAGTCAGACACAACACGTCACCGCCAAGATTATGCTTAATTGCAAGAATTGAGCATAAATCTTAAATACCAAAACTGACTACTGTTGCAGATCTTTTCCTAAACTACTCCACTACCTTTCACATATACACAACAGTACAACTACTGGTAAATAGCCAGTATGGATCACACTACACTAGAGCCATATAAGTAACCAAAAAAAATCAGAGCACATTCACATAAAAGGTATTACCAAGAACTATCCCAAAAATGTTAAACACGAAAGAAAATACAGCTAACATACAGAGAAATACACATATCAAATCTAAGTAAACAATATCTTAGAAAAGAATTAAGATTTATGATACAAACCATATTCTCTTAACTTGTCCTCTCTCTCTATATTCAGGTAGTAAATAAACAAACTAAAATTATCTTACTATGAATATCAAGCTTCTCAAATAACATTCTCGAATTAATTCCAAGAGTACCCATGTAAACAACACAATAAATACGTAAATAATCAATAATAGACGGTGTCCTAGCAAACTATGAAGATCCCACTTTTAAACATATATGCATATACAACATTAACAAAAAAATAATAATAAGGATACACCATGAATTATCAAAGGCCAGCCTGAACAAATGACCATACAATGGCCCGATCTCAAATGGCCACTTGAGGGAAGACAAATGTCCAGTTCCGCTCCTGTTTTAACTGGTGGTGCAGAAAAGGGAGGCTATCTCAGTGTTGTTTCTTCTTTTAATCCCCCGAGTAATCCCCATTCACGTTGGGTCAAGGACCCCGGTCGTTTTTCGTTTTTGGTTCCGATTTCACCTCTTAACTTTTCGCCAGCAGCCGTCTAAAGAAGGAGGTCTCTACTTTACACTTTTCTCCCCATCTCTTTCCGTTCCACGAAACAGGGGTCAAGGCTTTTTTCTCAGAACACAAATCTCCATGAATGGTCACTTTCGGTTTCGCTCGAGGTTTAAAAACACAAGAATCGATGAGAGAGTTTTTGAGAATCGATGTCACTCATTCTAGACTTAAGTCCAACTCTTTCCCGCAATATAGCTTTCCTTGTTTTCGTTCTTTCTCGCAATGCTTGTCACCTTCTCATAACACCATATCGTTGGATAAAGTCAAGCAGTTGCCAAGTAGGGTTTTCTACACCTCGCTTATCTTGCGAATATTTTCGTTTAAAACCCCAGTGCTGTGGTATAATTATAATGTTGCTTGAGGTTTTTAAATTCACTTTTTGTTGTAATTCGGCAACTGTAATTCTGCTTGATTTTTTGAGTATTCTCTTAGGCAATATTGGCTTTTCTTCTTTAATTTCATCATCATCTAAGAGTCATCTCGCTCTTTACTTAACAATTGATTTTGCTCGTTCATTCTTTTACGTCTTTCTTCTTGTAACTACTTCTGTTCTGCTTTCATGCTTATTTTATGTTCCTCTGGAACATGTCGCATTTGATCTTCCACAAGTCATTTTTCTTTTTTCAATCCCATTTCTTCTTTCAAAGCTATTCTTTCGTTAATTCTTCTTTCTGCTTCCATCTTCCGACCTACCTCCACTGCTTTGGCTTCCTCCTCAGGCTTGAATCTGGTCTCCTCTTCAGCTTTGAGTCTGGTTTCCTCCTTGGCCTTGAGTCTGGCTCCCTCATCAGTCTTGAGTCTTGCTTCCTCCTCGGTCTGAGTCTAGCCTCCTTCTCTTCTTTATGCCTTGCTTCTCTTATTCTAGTCTTGCTCTCTATTTCCTGTCTTTCTTCTATTCTCTCTAATTCCAATTCTTGTTTTCGCTCTAAGCGGTGTTCTACTCTCTTTCTGTAGTCTTCTATTTCCTTTCCCCATACTCATCATCTTCCTTTCTATATTCTTCTATTTTCTTTCTATGCTTTTCTTCTCTCTTTCTACGTTCTTATTCTCTATTCTTGTACTCTTCTTTTTCCATTCTGTCCTCAATCATAGTAGCTAAGACATCGCAGACGATTTCTTAATCTTCTAAGTAATCTTCTTAATCCCCCAAAAATCCCTGTTCAACTCCAGAACTCCGAGGTCAGAGTCAACGGTTTCTCCCATTTCATGGAAAACTGTTACCAAATCTTCTTTTATCACGTTTTCAAACGTTTTTTTCCCCTTTTTCTCTGATTCTCGTGTGAGAACGTGTTGTGGTGTACTCTCAAATGACTTTCTAACCTTCTACATATAATCAACTACTTCTCAATATAATCAATTCAAACAGATTATCACTACAATCAAACAAATACTGTTCATCGTGTTAAAACACTCTCAAGAAGCTTTATTCTTCTTGCAGCAAAAACACGCGCCTTGGGTCGGTTTTCTCCTAAGGAATTTAATTTCCTTCACCCATAAAATGGTTCAGCGCTTCAAGATTCCGAAAAAAAAGGGATTTTTCTTCCCTGACCGTACTGCTCCAGGGTCAGTCACCCTCTCTCTCAAAACACAGTAACCCTGCCCCGCAGGTGGGGAACGTCGTCATTCCTAAAGGATCTACCGCCAAACATTACTCAGACACTGCAGTATCCCTCTAATAAAAATTGCAATCTTTTCTATCTGATGGGTTGTTTTTCTCGTAATTGATTCTCGTGAAAACTTAAGTGAAAGACAGTAAGTTTTTTTCCCATTTTGCATAAACTTTGAATAATGAACGTGGAATTACTGAAAAGAATAAAAATGGGAGAACAGAATGAAATGGTACAAAAAGGTTTTACATAAAAAAAAAGAAGAAGCCTCGCACAATCTTTGTTTACTTTAGCCTCTTGCAATATTATGAATTGCTTCTAAGAGGTAATCACAATTTTATCATCACAGGCAATCAATAATTAACATATTTTTTAAATATATATATATATATATATATATATATATATATATATTGTTCATAAAATATCTTTTATTCATCCACAAGTTCAAATGCATTTTACTAAACTTGTTGTGGATGACACTTGATGCTTATACAGTTTTTCAAATATTAATTTATTAATTAATGAATACATAGTAATAGACAAAAATAATTGTCCAACACCATATATAAAAAGAAAAATCACTCGTTGTGTTTCTGTAGCGCAATGAATAGCGCATTGGACTTCTAATCCAAAGATCGTGGGTTTCAATTCCACCTGGGATGGCTTATATTCTGAGAATGTAATTTCATTTTTATAATATTTTACTGGAAAAATTAAGTGTAATTAATGAATACATAGTAACAAACAAAAATAATAGTTCAACACCCTATATAGAAAGGAAAATGGAAATTTGCAAGGAAAGTCGCTTTCTATTTTGTCATTTAATATTGTGATTTGTCTTAAGGACAGTGGCGCACACAAGGGGGATCCTGAGGGTCCGGACCCCTTCAAAGCCCTTGATTTTTTTCCGATTGATTATAATTCTAAGTATATAGTAAGTAAAATTTAATTAAATATTTGTTATTAATGATTAATTTTATTAATTAATGATAATTATTTATTCAATAATTAGTTTTTTACTGTGTTTTGTTCGCGAAAATCGGCAAAATCAAAAGGAGCATGATACAAGAATGGTGAACTTTCGACCCCGGACCACCCCACCCTCCTTGGAAAATTCCTTGTGGGTACTACTTATGTATATATATATATATATATATATATAAAATACATATAATATATATATATATAATATATATATATATATATATATATATATATATATATATATATATATATATATATATATATATATATATATATATATATATATGTACATATACATATATATATATATATATATATATATAGGTCAATTCTCTACTAACTAGAGATCACATCCAAACAATAAACTCGGCAAACACATAGACAGCAGGAAAATCACACAATGAAGGACAAAAGAGTAATCGAGATAATAAATATAAAATGGATACTACAGTGCCATGAACAATACTGACTTAGGACAGTTAGTATATAAAAATTAATTTATATAAAAGTGGGGTTGAACATGTTTTTTGGCCAGCCAACCTTCCCCCTTTATTTGTAAATAACACTGAGCAAAAACCAATAGGATATATATATATATATATATATATATATTAATTGTTTTCATTTAATAAAAAATAAAAAAAATAAAATTATTCTTTGTTGACGTAAGTAGGAATTGACTTATTTTTTATATTACTTGTTTATTCCTTCAGTTAAGTAAAATAAACTTTTTCGCGTTCACGCTCGATTGTCGTGTTTTAACACAACGTTACTTAAAAACAAGCTTTATAAATCTAAAAAAAAATATATAGTTTTTGGATGTAACTTCTAAGAACCACTTTTGTCCTGACTGGAATTGCTCTTTGTTTCTGATATTATCTGATGTACGAGGGGTACCCAAAAGAAACAGAGCTTATTTATTCAATTTTCAAGCACAAACCTTCAACCAATTTTAAAAGTACTCTCCACTTGCACTAGTACACTAATCTAATCGTTAATCTCGTTTTTCAAACGATTATTAGAATTTATATTTTGTGATGTTTGACACTGCATCCATAGTTTATTTTTTCATCTTAGAAACATCTGCAGAACGATTTCCTTTCTTGTCTCTTTTTATTTGAGGAAACAAAAAAGGGGTCTCACGGAGTAAGGTCAGGTTATAATACGGGAGTGAAGAACAGGGATCATACCATTTTGATCAAGAACTATCGTACAGACAGAGATGTGTTGAGCAGAGGTTCATCAACATTTGCTGAAATGAACTCAAAATCCCTTCCGATAGCTTCAAATTTTCTTCAATGGTCCATCGTTGATCCTTGACGATACCTTGATGATTTAAAACATTTTTTAACATTTTCATGTTATTCCTCTAATCTAGTTAGTTACTAATCATTTTTAAATATAATAAAGGCTCTAAATATTAGAGTACATATTTAAGTGCAAAGGAAAGGATTGCAACTAATTTGTTATGGAAATAGAAGCAATACAATTTAAAAATGCATGCAGTTACTCGAGATAAAGTTTGTGATTTATTAAATTCTTAATATCGTTTCAGCAACTGAGAATAAAGATTATTGTGACCATGAAATGCGTTAAGAATAAAAGAGGCAGAGCTTCAAAGGGTAAAAAGTAAGAAGAATGCATATAAAAGAAGGCTTTTTGTCCTCTAATGGTGGATGTAATGATATACAGATCAAGTGATTTGAAGTAATGGGAAAAGTTATTGTCTGATTAACAATATTAAAAGAATAGGTCGTCTGCGTAGTACCAAGCTGCAAGAGGATAATACATTCTTTTATGGTTATCTTCAGAATGCGATAATTCTCTTTTATTTCTATTGTTTATTGCCATTTCTGTAACATCTATTGTATTTGTTAATAAAAGGATGTAGTATATAGTGGTGGAACTGAAATATAGTAACAATAATTCTTGTTAAGCACAATACTACTTTTCGTTTATTTTCTATCAATTAAATCAAACAGTTGAATGGAAAATATATAAACACTTATAATTTCTCGTTTGGGGGAAAAGTGTACCATAAAATCCTGTGTATAACGCTCACTTTTAACACAGAAAATAAGATCGAAATTCGCGGGTGCTTGTTATACGTCAATTATGAAAATGAGATATTTAAAAATAAAACAAAGAGATGAGTACAGAAAAAAATTTGACTTATACATATATCGAGATATGTTTATTTAAAAGAAATGTCTTTATTTATGAAAACTTAACGGGTTCTAGTTGAAGAAGTATATTATTTGTTCTAAAGCTCTTAGGATACCTTGAATAAATGACTTCAAAACATAAGAGCATGGTACTCGTACATGTCAGGATTCTTTGTAAAAATGGCGCGCGTGTTTTCGGGGAATATACCTAAAAAAAAAAATAAAAAATGCATCCTGAACGCATGGGGGCACGTTATACGCCGGTACGCGTCTGATGTTATGGTAATGCATTTCCAGAAATTGCTATTTTTCCATTGAAATTTAATTGAATTAGATATTGTGCAGTAATATTTCTAATACAAAAAAAATATTTAAATGAGTTTACAATCTCTAAAATGTGTGTAATGGGCTTTCTCGTAAAGTTTTCTACTTGTTTTAAACAGGTGAATCTTCGATGCTTCACCGAAAATTTTAATTGCAGTTTTTTACTAAGAAAATAAAAAACGTATATGTAAAATTATGTATTTAGGATGTTCCAAAAATAGCGTCCAAACTCTTCATAGCCAGATTTCTCGTAGATGAAAAATGCGCATAAAAGATACATAAAAATGCTGTACGATTCACAGTTTACGAGAAAAATACGGTAAGGAATGCTGAAGGAATGATAATGCATGATGGGGCTCCGACGCATTTCAATGTATCTATACGTGATTGACTGGATTTAGCATACTCAGGCCACTGGGTCAGATGTGTTTATCCAGATCTATGGCCGCAAAAATCACCAGATCTCCCTCTGTTGAATTTTATTCTTGTGGCCCAACTGAAGTAATTGGTGTATCGATACGTAGTAACTACGCAAACAGACTTACTCGCTCGTCTGTATGCTGCTTGTACTTCGATGTACTCAGCCTCAACATGCAAGGGGGAACCTTTGATCCTCCGCAATAAAAAATATTTGCAAATGCTACTGTTGATGTGTACAATACGGTGTTTTGTCCTTGCACCGGCTGTAATGTCATACATTGTTTTTTGTATTTTTCTCGCAAACTATGGATTGAACTGGTACAAATCTTCTGACTTTTTTTATGTATTCGCAATGAGGAATGTAGCTGTGACGAGTTTGGGTGCTATTTTTGGAACACCCTGCATAAAATGAATTGCTGTAAAATATTATGTAATGATGAATAGACATTAACATTCAGCAAATGGTTCGGGATTAATTTCACACAAATTCGAGTGTTCTTCTAGAAGAAAGTATCTGCTTGTTTCTTCAATTAAAGATTTAGGGCTTCAGCGTTCGCCGATTTCATTTATCAAGTTTGACTGCAACCCTGATATTTTCTGACAATAAAGTACTTATTCCATTACTATAGGATAATCACTTTAGGGAGTCTTTCCAAAAAAATTCAATTTTTTTGATTTTTCAGTAAAATTAATAAACTGTATTCAGTTTCTGTCGCTTTTATGAATTTTTTATTGCAATGACACCTACAATTGCGTCAAAGTTCAACTGGAGTAACACACACATGCTTCGGGGTAACTGTTGCATGTGTACTGTTATGTTGTCATAAAGTTTCCATAAAATTTATAAAGGTAAAAATGTCAAAAAGTAATAGTAAAATTTGGCGAATAATTTGAAAATGAAATTTTAATGGACTCTTTCCTGTTTACATAGACCTAACTCTTCAATGTGTCAAGTATAGACATAATTTTTGATATTATATTTTCAAACGTTTTTACTGTAGTGCAGCGTTTGTCAAACTGTCAGATGCGCCCCCCTTGAGGGGCGTGATAACTCTACAAGGGGAGCGCGAGCATATTGAAAAGTTGAAAACTAAAGATTATTCAAAACATTATTAAAATTTACTGAAAGTAAACAGACAAAATACTTTCTGACATAATAAAATATAAAATACTCATTTACACTGATATAACACATTTATAGAAGTACATGTACTGTACAATGTATTTTATTATTAATTTAACAATACTAAGTTAAGAAGAAGTTTGATAATTACCAGTGACCCCATGGGCTTGTATTAAAACTTATCTTGAGGATTTGTACGGTTAATACTTAATTCCTTAACTGTCGATTATAAGTTACGCGGTTTGGTCCCCAGTGCCACAGTTTTCCAAGTAGACGCGCGTATTTTGATGTTTTATTGGGAGGGGGGAGGAGAAAAGGAATAAATAAGCAAAATATTTCGAAAAAAGTAATTTGTTGTATTTTAAATCCTTGGGAATAATTTTATGGCTAGCAGTGCACAGAAAAGATCTTACTTCGGAAAGACGTATATATACGTGTAAAAGATTAATGCTTTGGCTGATCGAGAGGTTCATATACGTCGGTGGCACATAGGAGGTTAAAGTCGTACTTTAGCTTTAGTGTCCATGTATAGTATTATTGAATTCAATACAATGTTATTGTATGAGGGGGGCGCGATGAAAATGATGAGATTGAATATTGGGTCGCGAGTATTAAAAGTTTGAGAAGCACTGCTGTAGTTTAATTGTATAAATATATTTTACACAATATCTAATGCTTCAATTAAAATTGCAATGATTTTCTCCTCCTTAAAACTGCAGACATTGCGTATTTTTACCTATTTTTCATGGAAGTCAAAAATTTTAAGAAACTAACTGATTTAACCTTTAATAAGTAATTTAGCCTTAAAATACTGACACCTTATTAAAGTATAAGCTGTAACAAATACTGTTCTTTTTAAGCAGACTGTAATATATTTTTAAGCGGATCACACTGATTATACCAGTGCTTCTCAAACTTTCAACATTTTCGACCCAATATTCAATCATAATTTTCTTCGCACCCCCTTCCATAGAAAAACAATGTATTGAATTAAATATTACAATACCTTTACGCTAAAGCTATACGACTTTCACCTTTTAAGTGCCACCGGCGTATATATACGTCTCGCTCAGCCAAATCGTTAATTGCCCCGTATGTATATATACGTCTTTCCGAAGTACGATTTTTTCTGAGCACTGCTATCCAAAAATTTTTACGAAGGCTTTAGAATGCATTAAAAGGATCTTGACAGAGTGTTTGCGAAGGATTTACTTATTTCAGATAATTTCCTTATTTATATATATTCCTTATCCCCTCCTCCCACAATACATTACATACGCTCGCCTACGCGGAAAATGATGGCAATTGGGGAGAGAATCGAGTAATTTTTAATCGGCAGTTAAGGAATTAATTATAAACCATACAAAAAAAATTATCCAGATGAACGTTAATTTTTGTATTTAATTTTATATATGACAAGGCCATGTGTTTACTGGTAATTATTAAACTTGTTCTTAACTTAGCATTGTTAAATTAGTTATAGAATACGTTGTGCAATACTGATGTATTTGTAAGAGTATTATATCAGAGTAAATGTGTATTTTTTTTATTATTATTATGTCAGAATGTATTTTGTTTGTTTACTTTCGGCAACTTAATATTTTTTAAATAATCTTTTATTTTCAACTTTTCGACCTCGTAGATTCATCACAACCCACTAGGGGGGCGTGCCCCACAGTTTGAGACGTTGGATTATACTAAATGTAAGGGGGGAGAGGCTCGGTAACTGTTCTGTCGTCGGTTGTAATTATTACAGATATACATCCTAATAATTTTTTTCAGTGCACTTTATATCTGTAATGACAATACATTTCTGGTAAGCGTCTTCTGCTGTAGAGCTTTTGACAAGGCACCTAGATACCTAGTGGTTTTCTGAGTTATTTAGTCGCAGTTCTAAGCGGGAATTTTTAAGATGCACAAGCTTTCTAGACATTATAAGATGTAATGTAACTAGAATCAGTGAAGGTCGAAAAAAATACGGGTAAGACGAAAGATTCAACAACATTTTAACTGTTGGAAAATTGTTGGAAAATGACGAAGAGTTGACACCACAGGCACTAAGATTCTCATGGACCATTGTGCCACGAGTGCACAATAAGAGTAACTCAGTGGTGCAACAGCCCATAAGGGCCAAGGCCTCTGTTCTCACCCCAGTATACGTGATCACTGGGGGCTGAGGTGAGTGAGCAGATGCCCCTATCAGTTTGAAGCGAGACGCCCGGTGTTTAAGTCCCCAAGCAAGCTTGGTACTTATTTATCGACCCACTGCAGTAGGGATGAAAGGCTGAGTCAATCTTGCCCAGCCCGCGAATATAAGAGTATGTGGTTCTGATTAATATTCCCATCAGGGATCAACTGACATACACACACACAGAAACACAACAGCTACACAAACACATATGTTCACTGTTTCTGTAGATCAGCGATTCTCAAACTGGGGGACGTGATAATCCTATGTGGGAGGCGTGAGGTTATTTAAAAGTCAAAAATAAAAGATTATTTTTAAAAATATATATATTATTAATTTATTGAAAGGAAGCAGACCAAAATGCATTCAGACATTATAAAAAATTAAGTACACATTTACACTTATATGATGCACTTATAAATGTAGACAGGAAGAGTAACGTGATGCTTAAGTGAGTGAGGGAATATTAACGTCACACTATTCAGCTGCTCTAGGGCTTTTGGAGACGGACCTCGTAATTTTGAGCCATGGTCAAGTAACGAACGTAATGCTTGAAATAATTTACTTAACCCGCGATCACTCGCGCGGGGTGTTCTCTACACCTCAGCAACAAGAAAATCCTCCCAGATTTCTAAAAAGAATGTGCAGAACCACGATTTTTTCTGTAGCTGCACATTTTAGGTCATTGAACCTTCAGGCGTGATGCAATCCCTCTTTAAGGAACGGTTGGAATGTAATGACCTTGAAAAGTTTATCTGGAGGGCTGAGAATACCCGCGAGAAGTTGAGCATTTGTATACAGTCTGCTCTGAAAGTTTGGAAAATGATTAAAATATTATTTTTCTTACTTTCTACTATCATTATCTCATTAATTATAAAGTATATTTATTACTGGCATATAGGTTTTACTGGTTTATGAAAAAATATAAAATTATGTGTTTTAAAATGAAAATTTTTTATGTTTAGTTTAAATTAATGTTAGTCTCATTTGTGTGCAATAAATTAAATAATTTTATTTGTATAATACAAAACACATCTTGTACTTTATAAATATGTATCATAATGACTTAATTTTTATTTTTATAATTAAATACACGCGTTAAAAGTTTTATGGTGTTCTCTACACCCCGCGAGTTACGAAGGTGGCAAAAACAGGCGCGAGTGACCGCGGGTTAAGATATCTTTTACTTAAAAGTTACATATTAAACTTAACTCAGTGGTGTGACAATCAATGAAGGTCAAGGCCTACTGCACCCAACACAGTATATGCGACCTTGGACCTTGTTTTAAACGGGGACTCTTAAGAAACATAAGATTTCTAGACATTATAAGGTGTAATGTAACTAGAATCAACAAAAGTCGAAAAATAGTATGGGTAAGATGAAGGATTTAAAAACATTTTAATTGTCGGCAAATGTTGAAGAGGTCACACCACAGGCACTAAGATTCTTATGAACCATTGTGTCACGGATGCACAATAAGAGTATGTAACTCAAACTCAGTGGCGCTGCAGCCCATGAGGGCCAGGACTTACTGTGCCTATTCCAGTATACATGACTATTGGGCCCTGAGCTGCATGAGCAGATGTCCCGGTCAGGTGGTCAGTCTGACGCGAAATCCCTAGTGTAAAGTTCCCACTCACACTAGGGTTGGTACTCAGTTATCAGCCCAATGAAGGGATTAAATGCTGAGTTAACCTTACCCAATCCGGCATTCAAACCTCGGACCTGTGGTGTGGAAACGCAATGCGTTAACCACTGAGCCACTAGGCTTCAAAAGTGACTTATACAAAAGTATAAGTATTTATCTTGATGATTTGTATGGTTTACATTTATGGTTAAAATGCTAAGAAAATCAGTATTGCATTCAGTACATTGTTAATTTATGGGGGGTGAGCAGTGAAAGTTATGATTGAAAATTGGGTTGCAAATATCGAAAGTGTTAGAAGCACATGTCTAACGTCATCATTAA
Organism: Trichonephila inaurata madagascariensis; assembly: GCA_019973955.1. Taxonomy (NCBI): domain Eukaryota; kingdom Metazoa; phylum Arthropoda; class Arachnida; order Araneae; family Nephilidae; genus Trichonephila; species Trichonephila inaurata. The sequence goes on along the minus strand of BMAV01002563.1, from coordinate 2,267 downwards.
AGCACATAAATCTGCCAATCAGTACAACCAGTTGATCCATGAAGTAAATAACTTCAAGTGAAAAAAGCAACATTGGGAAAAGTTTATGACAAACATCCATTGGTCACATTCATTAGAATCTGAAAAATAAATTTGTAACTTCTCAAAAGAAGGAAGTACTTGAAGTTTGAAAGTTGAACTATGATCATATTAGTTGAACTAACGGTACCATGTATCTCCAATCAGCGCTTTGAATATAAAAAGGCCATTAAAATTTAATTAATGCTGTAAAGAAGGCAGAACCTTAAAAAAAAGCAATCTATGACAATATTAAACAAAATGATTGTAGCTTATATCCAATGAGAATATTTATTTGTATCTGAACACTAAAATATTGCAAGATTGTCTAGAAGAAGGATATACTTTAAGAATAGAGACCGAACGATGATTGCATTAGTTAAATTTTTAAAAATTCGGTTCAATCAGCGCTTTTATTAGAATCAATGGAACAATTAAACTTAACTAAGTAAAGAAGGCTGTACTTTAAATAAAAAATACTAATCTAAGAGGACATTGAATAAAGAAATAAGATTTCCATCCAATCAACGCTTTTTTGCAAAATTTCAGCAATGATATCATTAAATAACTTAGAGAAGCCGGAACTATTAGTGAAAAGACATTACTATGATTGCATTAGTTTAATTAGTAATGGTTTACTTCCAACCAGCTCTGCCATCAAAATCTGAGCAATAACATTTAATTAAATAAAGAGAGAAGGCGGTATTTTAAGAATAAACTCATACATGATATTAAATAAAATAATAGTTACCTGCCAACTACCAACGCTTTGTTGAGCAATTACTGCAAAAAAATTATTAAATTTTTGAAAGAAGGTGGTATTTGAAAAGAAAAGGATTAACTATTGTGTTACATTGGTTAAATTTACTGAGATTTACTACCAATCAGAGGTTACATTTTAATCTGAGCAATCAAGTTTAATTAGAGTTCTGAAGAAGGCCTTACTTAAGAATTTAGGGTTCCATTGGTTTAATTAAATGCGGATTTTATCCAATCAGCTCTGCAATTGGTGTCGATAATAAAATAAATGCTATAAAGAATGTGATAATTTATAAATAAAAGCCTCTATGTGGTGACATTTGTGATTTATATCCAACTAACGCTTTTTAGCAATTTCTACAGTAAAATTATTAAGTCATTGAAAGTAGGCGGTACTTCGGAAGTAAAGGTCTAACTATGGGGTTACATTGATTAATTGTATTAATACTTGCACCTAATTAGGGCTTTGATTAGAATCACAGCAATACAATTTTAAATAAAGTTCAAAGAAGGCGGTATTTTAAGAATGTAAGGCAATCTAGGGTTTCATTGGTTTAATTAAAAGTGGATGCTATCCTATCATCATTGTCATTAGTATGAGGGCAAAAAGCAATTTAAAACAAATGTAAGGAATACTTTAAATTAAAGATAAAGTCGACTTTTGTTTATGTATATTGATTTAAATAATTGCGACTTATATTCAATGGATATATTTTGTAGGATCTGTCTGAGGCTGAACAAAAATTCTGCACCCATTTTGGTTATGATGGTTGTCTACATTGTTAAATGCGCATATTTAATTTTGTATGGCTACTTTGGGTACAAAACTCTGCGTTTCAGACTGTATCCGCTAGAGTAGAGATAACTACATTCAACATCTCATAGGGGTGCAGCAAAATGGGGATGTCACAGCTACTCCCAAACAAATCGTTGGTTATTTGGAGGCAACCACAACTACAATCGATGTCGCCTAAACTTATTACCCAGTGGATCTTCAATCCCAGCCAAGTGACTTTGTAATAACACCCAGCATCACTTTGACTCTCCATTGCCCCTCACTCCATGTGACGGTGGTCCAGTGTAAATTTTTTGTAAATACTTGCATATTCATTCATGTTTTTGTCCCCCCTCTGTTTGTTGTCTTGCTCCTCTTTCCCTTGTTCTTTTCTTCGATTTTTTCTCTGTCCTTCCACGCTGTTTTCTTTTTCTTTTACTCCTCTCTCTTCCAAAGTGCAGTCATTTGTTCCATTGTTGGCTCGAATCCTATCTTTGTGTGACATCAGTAAACCGTAAGTGTGTTGACATTGTTCACATCTTAACCCTTCTGGTTATTTTGTGTTTGGGGTAACCATTAGGAACAAACTCTATATATTAAAGAAAGATAATAAATGGACACCGTAAATGCAACACCAAGAAAGACAGGAGATAGCACAACAAAATTTATTTTTCAA
>BMAV01002562.1:78604-90194 GCA_019973955.1 Trichonephila inaurata madagascariensis | reverse complement strand
AGACAAAAAGGAAAAAGACTTTTTTAAAAAAATGTACTTAGCAAGAAAAACTTTCACTTTTCTGTTATAAAAATCTATTTTTGTCTAACATGCAATTAACAGAAACAAAACAATCAATTGTTATGTTTTTCAAAAACACTGTATATAATTAAATAGCCTCTTAAATTCGAATGAATTTTCTTCTAACTATTTGCTCATTATTTTTTTTGCACGAGTCACTATATTCCTTATTTCTAAATGGAATGATAAATTACGTAACTTTCAACTGTGTTTTTTCTTAATTTTTCTAGATTCTCACATTTGTGTGTGTGAAGCTAACTTTTCTTTTTACCATTTTGAATTGAAATTTTTTTTAATTGAGCGTTACCCAAAATTTTTATAAACATTTTAGATTTGTTATATTTAATTTATTGTACAAGAATCAAAACCACGGTTTGAAATTACGAACAGACGATTAGTTTGTTCTTTTATTTTCCTTTTCTCTGCATGCAGTTAAATTGTTTTTCCTTTTTAATTTCCTTTTCTCTGCATGCAGTTAAATTGTTTTTCCTTTTTAATTTCCTTTTGTTCACTAAACTGTTTTTTAATTTGTTTGTGCCATGTACATAAGGCTTTCAAAAAAAATTCTCATTCTTAATTTAAAAGCTGCTATTCTTAAATCATGTATTAAACCACTTTTTCAACGCAAATTCTTTAAAAGATGAAATTGAACCAATTAAAAGTTATTTCTAGAAAAGTAAAATTAAGTAAGCGTATTGACTTTGAAGGAATGGAGTATTGTATTTATTTAACTACTTTTTGTTTAATAGAAGGAAATTTTACATAACAAATTCTGTACCACATAAGGATAAAAAGCTTATTAGGATGTATTGAAAGGAAATCTCTCTAGTACCAATTGTTCTAGACCGTACTTATATCTATATATATATAAAGGAAAGAAAAGCGACCCACTCACTGACTAATCACGATATCTCGAAACTATTAAAACTATAGACTTGAAATTTGGTAGGCAATTTCCTTTCATAGAGTAGACATCCGCTAAGAACGGATTTCGCGAAGATCGAAACCCAATTAGCGTTTCGGGGGTTTAAAGGGTGTTATACATAATTATTTCCATTTTTAAACTATTAAACGTACAGCCTTGAAATTTGGTACGTAGATAACTTATATAGAGTAGAGAATCGCTACAAAATAGTTCTTACGAAAATGGACCCCAAGTGGCGTTGCGGGGGCCTAAGATGCATTTTACATAATTATTACTATTTAAATTATTAGACGTAAAATCTTCAAATTTGGTAAGCGAATTCCTTTAAAAGAGTAGAGATCCGCTACAAAATGGGTTTTGTGAAAATCGAATCTCAAGTTTCATTGTGGGGAATTAAGGGGGGTTATACATAATTATTTCCAATTTTAAACTCTTAGACGTATAATCTTGAAAATCGGTACGCAGATTCCTTTCATAGAGTAGAGGTCCGCTACAAATAAGTTTTACAAAAATAAACCTTAAGTGGTGTTGCGAGGGCTCAAAGGGCATTATAGATAATCATTTCTATTTTCAAATTATTTGATGTATAATCTTGAAATTTGGTAAGCGGATTCCTTTCCTGGAGTAGAGTTCCAATTCAAAATGGATTTTGAGAAAATTGACCCCCAAGTGGCGTAGCCTGGGAATTATGGATGATTATTTCCTTTTTTAAACTCTTAGACGTAAAATCTTGAAATTCAATAAGCAGATTCCATTCGATGAGTAGAGCTCTGCTTTAAGATAGGTTTTATCAAAATCGTTCCCTAAGTGGTGTTTCTGGGGCTTAAGGGGTGGTGTAGAGGTAATTATTTCCACTTTTAATATATTGGAAGTACGGTCTTGAAATTTGTCAGGCATATTTCTTTTGTTGAATAGATATCCACAAAGAATGGGTTTTACTGAAATCGACTCCTGAAAGGAGCGAGCGATACCGGGGTGAATCGACAAATGTATCTCTCTTTTTGAACTACCAGGACAATAATAATGAAATGTGGTTTGCACGTTTATTTTCTTAAATTGAAATCTGCTAAGAACGCTTCCTTTGGAAATCGACTCTCAACTTAGTTGCGGGAAGTATTGATAGTAAAAATTCCGCTTCTTACAAGATTTAGACTTGAAATTTGCCACGCATGTTTACTTCACGTAGTAGAGTTCCACTGAACAGAGGTTTTGCGGAAATCCACTTGGTTATTGAGTTACGACAGTGTGAAAAGTTATTCTACTTCAATTTTAGAGATTATTAGAAAATATTAGAAGTTCTCTCCTTTTTAAGTCAATAGGAGAGAGTTACAGGTATAAGCATATTTTTAGTGCAATCGAATTCTTCTTAATACTAGGATTTAGATTTCAACAGTTTATATATATATATATATATATATATATATATATATATATATATATATATATATATAAAGGCTCTAAAAATTCTCCAAGGAATTCTAAAAATGCAGAGAAAATATTGTTTTTAAGGTTCTTTCGTGGTTGATTGTTATGATAGTAGAAGCACCGAACCCACTGGTTCATCCATGGTAAGCATGTTCTGTTACCGTATCAATTCAGTAGCATTTCATCGATATTGTCTCCATTCAGCCTGTAAGTCAAGGATGGAGAAATAGTGGCACACGTGCCATTGATGGCAAGCGACACAATATTTTGTACACTCCATCAATCAAAAAGTTTGCATTTTAGTTCAAAATAACAAAGTTCACTACGAAGTATTACGATCAAACGCCAGTGACTGGTCGCGTTGCGGCCGAGATCACATGCATTTGTTATTTCTGTTGCTGTAGTTATGACCTGGATTGCAATTGTTAATGAGGCGCAGTTTGCCAACTCATATAGCCAGTGGCGTAACGTGCACCCCGCACTTCGGGAGCCCAGGGTTCTAGGGGGCCCAATGGTTGACTGCCACTAAGTACCTAACCATTTCGTAAAGTCCAACTTGGGGCCCAATGCCTGACTGCCACCAAGTACCTAACTCTTTCCTAAAATCCAACTGTGGGGCCAAAATCCTGACTTTGCAGGGGACTCAAATGTTCTCCGTTACGCCATTGCATATACAGCATAGTAAATTTCATTGACATAACTGTATTTTAAAGTTTATTTGTGTTTTTTACGACTTTTAAGCGTAATATAACATGTTTATTTCAGCAATAAAAATATCAGTGCAAGATGTTAAGTTTAATGGAGAATTTCAAACTTGGTGGCCCAATAACTGAAATAATAAAGAACCGAAAGAAATAAATTGAAGACACGTCTATACCTCATCAAACATTTTTTTAGAAAAATATGGCACGTTGATCCATAAAGGTTCGCTACCCCTGCTGTAAGGCAGTGCTTCTAGAACTTTCAATACTGGCGACCAACTTTTCAATCATAATATTTATCACTCCCTTATACTAATAATGCATTGAATGCAATAATAATGCACTTTCACGCTAAAGCTCAGGTGCGTCCCTCTAGGGAAGAACCTGGGCATCAAAATTACCGGTGGCGATTGGTATCCACCTACAAGGCGCCACACTAAAAAGAGATACCAGCTTCCGGGGAATGTGTTTGGTCTGCAATGTCAAAACACCAATCCGCAGTCCATTAGAGATAAAAAAAAGTATTTATAAAAACTATAACCGAGCTAGTGTTTTTAAATAATTTCTATTTTTTCGAAATCGCATTGAAGAGTATGGCCTTATCAAAAAACATAAAAATCACATTAAAATTAATCCACTACCTTATTTTGCGGAATTTCGTATACACGTAAAATATTTAAAAACTTCAGAGATAATTTTTAGAGCAGAAACAAATTCTTAAAATTATGTAAGGAAAACATAAATATATTTTCTTGAGCAAAGTAATATTTACATTTTCATTTTGGACACTTCTGTGTATAAATGTCACATAAAAGTCTTGTTGCATTTTTTTTCTTCATATAATTTTAACCTTTTCGCCTTTACATTGAGTTATATTCACCTATTTCATACGGCTGTGTTGGATCTGATGTCTGAACTTTGTTTTAAACTGATGAACACAACAAGCTTCTGCCATTACATTTATGATTTATCCATTTCTATATATCTAAATGATTCTAAAGAACATGTGAAGCTATTAGTTGCACGTGATACGCGAAAAAAGGTAGAAAAACATTCTTTCAAATCCACCCCTTTAATATCTACGTTTGTGTTAAGAATAATTTTCGCAGCCATTTGAAGGTTTAGGTTGAAAATTGAAATAAAATACTAGCTGTTTTATTCAGAACTAAAATAATAACTGTGTTTCGATACCCTATCATATTTATTGTAGCTTTAATTTAAAAAAAAATAGGGATTTTATTGTGATGCATATAAAAAATATACAGTTTTGCTTTACGAAAAAGCCATAGTTCTAATAATAGGAATAAATTGGGAGTATAGTCTAAACAGTACAATGAAGCAAGATAATTTTGACGCGTAGTTCAGGGAAGCTGCAATTTGAAATTTGAATTGAAACATACATCAAGAATCATATATCAACTAAATAAGAAATCAATTCTTTTTGAAGAATTCTTCTACATTTTCAATATATTTTTGAAATATGTTACGTAGTAACACATGTGGCGCATATTATGTGCCATTTAATTTTCGATGGTACAGATAATGTTTTATTATATTTTCCAATAAACTATTTGTATAGTAAGCAGTGAAATGAAAACGTATTTATCCGAATTATAAATCTTTTATAATTTTTAAAATGGTACATTTTATGTAAATTAATGAATCTTCTGGGAAAAAATTATTTGATAAAAGCGCAAACTTAAATTGTTTTTGAATTTTTTATTCGAACACAACAGGTTAATTATTTTTTCGAGAAATAACAGTACATACAAACCCAATCAATTTGTTTCGTGTGATTTTTACATGTGAATTTCTTGCAACATAAGCAAATTAAGACTGCAATGTTATTTTTAGCATATGCCTTTTTTCTTCTGGTATAATTCAGATGAGTAAAAGAATAACTGAATGGAAATGAGATCAGAAGCAGGTACAAATTCTTCGCCATCAGGTTGTGTTTTCGGAATAAGTAAAAGGTTTTTCTAAGAATGGGATACTCTCTGCACACCACCAGTATATGTCAGAGTTAATAATTTTAACACAATATTCGTATTAAAAATAATTCATTTTTTTAATCCGAAATATTAATCATTGTTAGTTTTGATATATTTATTTTTCAAATTGATTTTTTAAAATTTGTTTTTGATTTAAAAGCGGTTGATCATTTTATATAAAAAATCCTTTTGAAAAATCTCTGTGCTTATATTTGACATGCTATTTACAAACATTGACTTAAACTGAGGACATACATGTGTTTTCGAATACATTGCTTAAGTTTTTATGGCTTATGAAGTGTTCAGGATATATTTTCTTCGTTGAGAAAATTATTTAGCCCTGTCGGACTCTAATCTCCAATAAAGTGTTTTTAGATGTCCGTAAGAAAGTTTTCTGTTACACAGTGTAAATTAAAATATCTGAAATTATAAAACATTAGAATTGAAATTTATGAGAATTTTTTTTATCTTTGTAGGTGTGGAGAATTAAATTTGATAAGAAAACGCTTTCTTAAAAGCTGCAAAAAGTGAATATATGGAGATCTGGAAAGCTAACCTAGACAGCCCGAATGAAGAAAGAGTCAGAAGTTCCGAAAGAGAAAACTATTTTCTACTGAAATTTTGACGAAGTCCAAAATGTTAAAGGAAAGTTTTTGATTGGCCGACACAGGAGTTCTGCTAATTCAGTATATATAATTCTGAGATTTGAGCTTCTGATCAGAATGAGCTTGCAGTTCAACCGAAGTGAAACTGTAGACCATGAAGAAATTTTTGAAAGTTATAAATAAATATCAAATAAAGTTAGTAATTTATTGTAAATTAATTAATATCTTGGTCTTTTAACCATGAAATGGGGAATAGATGGGGTTAGTTATTTCATAGATGAATTTTCATGTTCATTCAAGTCTTTGAAAAATTTAATGGCTATTTTACAGGTAGTTTGTCTGAGTGTTGGGATTTTTCCTTAAACACAACCATTCTAATAGTTCATAGTAGCCAAGTTTAAAATATTTCAAACTCTACGCTTACAGAAAAATGCGTAAAACAGAATGTAAAATTTAAACAATAATTGGTAATTCATAAGCTGCTGTTTGTAAAATATGCAAAACCATGTAGGAATTATCAGAATTAAATGAAATGACTTGTATTAGAACAAATAAATGACGAAATGTTCAAAGCAAAAAAACAATATTAAGTGTCCGAAATTAGTATATGGTGTAGACACCACGCTCTGCATTAAGTGTTGCTATACGGCGTGGCATGGAATCAGATTTTGAATATCTGCTTGTGGAAGAGAATTCCACATTGCTTGTATGTGCAGTAAAAGTTCATCTTTTGAAGCAGCAAAACGAGGATCACTAGCGAGGTGCTGACCAACCAAATCCTGCACGTGCTCAATAGGCAGCATATCCGGCGAATAAGAAGGCCAAGGAAGAAGTTACATGTGTAGGGCTGAACAGAAGTCTCGAACAGTCTTTTCAACACGTGAGCGTGCATTATCCTTCTGAAAGATAGTCTCCAGGGATGCCTTAAAGGAAGGGAACTACTTAGGGGTTGTAGCACTTCACGGTCCTACCTGTTGCTATTGACATTACCCTCAATTCGTAGCAAATTGGATCGTTCAAGCTAAGAAATCGCACCCCAAACCATAACTGCGGGTATTAGGCCACTATGTCGTTCGATAATGCACTCTGGAAGGCAGCGTTCACCAGCATAGCGCCTAACACGAATGCGAACATCATGGTTCCACAAAATTGAAGCGTGATTCATCTGAAAAGACAACTTGGTGCCAATCAGCTTGCCAGGTTCTGCGCTTGTGAGCCGATTGTAGACGCAACCGTGGATGGTTTGCCGTGCGGGAGATCCTGTATAAAGGCACTCTTGCACGCAATTCACGGTGCAGTAGACATCAACGAATTGACGAAGCCGACATTAGTACACCTGTAGCAGTAGCCTGGAGGAAGCTGTACGGTCATTCAAAGCCATGCGGAGCAGGTATCAATCGTCGCGCACTGACGTCATCTTCCGTCGTCCGCTGCCTGATTTTCGAGTTGTTCGGAGCTCGTGGGTCCACTGCTTTCAAACTCCCATCATTGTGGAACAGTTCCACTGCACACGAGCTCCTATTGCGCGATAAGAAAATCCTCCTTATCTGAGGCCGATAATCCTCCCCCTTTCAAACTCCGTAAGTTGTTGGAATTTTTTCTTATTTCGTCGTGGATGATACTTAAGTCTCACTAAGCGTTCACCACTAACACATAATCATTAACTTTTTTCAACGTCCCACTGCAGCCCTCTATTTATACGCTTTCAGCATCAGTTCACAGGGCCTTGCGCACGCCACGCATGCGTGGTGGCTCTGAAACTGAATTATTTTACGTAACATCCTATAATGGATATTTGCTGTAAAGTTAATTTAATCCTGATGATTCCTTTGTGTTGTTGCATTTTGTTAGAAAGAACAGTGTAGTTTTATTGTTTTAATAAAAAATGAAAAAAAAAAAGATTTCTTTATTTTTTTTATTTTGAGAAAATGATATATTTTTTCTCGACCCAAACTAAAATGTTATTTTTAATCATTAAAGTTTGTTTTTTAATTTTGTTTAAAAAACTGAGCATATATTTTGAATCCAAAACAATACTCAAATAATTTTAATCTTTTACAATCTTAAATGTGTGTAATAAATAATTTTTTTTTTTAGGAAATATAATTGAATGATGCCTCTGAAAGAAATGTGTGAAAAGATAAATAAAGGTTAAATATTTTTAACAATATCGAATTTAAGATATTTTTAAAAAAGCAATCATTGCAGAATTTTAAACAAAACAAGTTCGCAGATCAGACAGCAAACAGTCAAAACATTAGACAATGAAGTCGCTGTTTTTTTTTTTTAAATATAATATATATTTACTAAATGATATTAAAAATGTAAGTGATCATTATCGACTATTTTCATTTGTTATATTTATCATATGCGACTTTCATTTTTACGAGAGAATGCACTGATGCTTTCAATCTAATATAGAACGTCAAAAATAATCTTATCTTCAAATGAAATGGCTTTGATCTTTCTTTGTCTGCCTTATTTTTACTACAATTGAAGACGGATTTCTCTTACAACAAAATACACATTTTTCCAATTTCATTCTCTGATAACATTTTACTGAGGTATTTTTCCAATAAATAAGAAAAAAATGTCATCTATTGTTCTTTTTTTTTTCATCGTATATGCTTTAAACATCTATTTTATATATATCTCTGTTCATTTTCAAATTACCTTTTTATTCATGTTGTATTGTCAATTTTAGTAAAAAAAACCTTTTTTTTCTCATAATGCTTTATTTTTTTAGATTTTAATGAGGGGATGTTATAATAAAATTATGTGGAGAAAATAATCATTTTGTAGAGATTCAATACTTGTAAATAAAACTTATACAATTTTTTTTCAAATTCCTATTATTTTTTTTTTTAAATCTGATTTTGTTGCTTACGAACAGATTTATGAGAAGAAAAATTATGTTTGATTTAAAATTTATTTCTAGAATTAAAAATTAGAGTGACTTTAAAGCATATGTAAAGATTAAACAAAATATTTCTGAACCAAAATTAAAGAATTGTAATTGTGCCTGACTTTTAAGTGGTTATTTTTTTGTTGTTGTTTAATTTAAAATTTCTGAAATACAAGAAGTTTCATAATTAAAGCTTATTTACATTTTTAATAATTCTACATATTAAATTATACATCATATTATGTAATGCATACACATGAAGGAAACCACAATGATAATATTAAACTTATTAAACTAACTAGCCATTGTTTTATAAAGCTGTTTTATTTAACCTCTTCAGGACGGGGCGAATTTCTACGAGACGCTCGATAGGAACGGGGTGTGAATGCGTAAGGACTTGCACTTAAGAATAAGGTGTTTTTGTCACTAAGCATAACTTAAGAAAAAAGAAAGTATAAATAATAAAATTTCAGTCCTAACGTCGTAATTTTTGGTACCCCTTTAGATTACTACATAAGAGTTGTCTGTTACGTTAAAACTAGAATGTAAAAACGTTTTTCCTTTAATTTATATGAAATTACATAAAAAAAATATCACTTACATTGGGAAATAAATTTTGCAAGCGCTATTCATTTTTTTACAAAATGTTCATTGACGAAACATATTAATAAACTATCAAATTAATAAAAGAATTATGACAAATATTATTTACAGAAAAAAATAGCAAAATTAAAATGAAGACTGAGTGTGGAAAATCTCGAAGCAAGGAGAAACGCTAAATCCTACATTGTATGATTTGCAAGCATAACATGTTTGTTACGTTTTTTTTGTTATTATTTACACATGGTTTGTGACAATACACTTTGGCTTTTTTCACCCTTTTTGTTCATATTAGGGTTAAGAAAATGCTTTCAAAACAATCAAATAATAATCTGAAGTCAAGGTTTTTGAAATAAGAAAAGTACGCGAAACATATCCGAAAGCAACGAAAACTGTAACAGAACTGACGCTAAAACTTTAAGACATTCAACACTGTTAAGAAAAAGAAAATAAAAAAGCTTTCGGAGAGTTATTAGAAACACGAATGTTTTATATCAAGCGAAAATTTTACGAGCTATTTGTTTGCATTTCAATTACCCCCTCCCCCGACTCAGCTGATGTGCCAAATATCAAATCCATGCAGAATATAAATTAACTGAAGGTCAGGTTACTCTAGCTACGTTCTATTTCAATATAATGGACATGGGGGCCATCTAGTGGTCGTTAAAAAGCGTTTCAGCTGAAAGTCATACTTGTACTGCCCGACCTACGACAACACCTTTGTTAAATGCACATTTGCACTGCCCGTCGCGAAGGGGTTAAGCAACTATATCATTAAGCTTATTATGTTTCAAAAACTATTCAAATAAAATTCAATTCTCGGTCTACAAAGAACATGGCTTGAATTTCTAAAACGGAAATATATATATATACTTATCATTGACAAAAACGTAGCTGCCCTCATCGAGTTGTTAAAAGCAAATCCAATTTTTTATTGGAACTGTAACCAACGAAATAAACATTCTTGACAGACTTCAAGTCTTCGGGTCAATTAGCACAAAACGAGACTTCCTTTTTTTTATTTCAATGCCTTCGTAAGCCAGACAAGTCCTAGACAGACGACTCCATGAAAAGATGTTCTTAGCGGATCTCTGCGCCCCTTCGTGAAATTCATCAACGATGTCAGTTCTGTGTAGCCGCGCATTACCATCCATAAAAATGTAGGGTGGATCTATAATACCCAGTAAAACCTTACATAGCACTTCGGGATCTGATCACTATAGCACTCTCTCACGCATCTAAAAAGTACATTGGTTATGACTGCCCATTAATATGTCACCGTACAAAAGTACTCCATTGCCACCAAATCTTTCGACTTTTGTTACATATAATTGATGAAAACGAGCTCCATTTTCTCTCCAGGTGAAGACTCAAAGAGAATAATTTTGTTTGGTGTTTTTTGAATTATTACAGAAAAGAACATGCTCCTAATCTTCTGGTGCCCACAACTGATGTTTTCAGCTCCAGAATACTCAGTGTTTCCTGCTGGATGCAGTCAATGGACGCACAAGACTGGAGACCGGGCGTGAAGGCCAATTTCTTCAAGACGGCTGTAGACAGTTTGCCTAGAAATTCTTCTTTCAGTAAGGTCATGAGCAAGCTTAGGAACCGTTGTCCTACTAATAGGCCAAAAAGTGATTCTGTGCAGTTGCCAATGCTCTGGGGTGACCTTGTTTGACCTTCCCGGTGACAGCACCACTTGTTTCGAATTGGTTCCATAACCGGAAGACCATTTTTGGGCCACTTGTAACTATCAAACCAATTTGCGTTTGAGATTGAACAGCTTCTAACGGCTTCTAACAGTTTTCTAACGTCTCTCCATCTCAAGGGATCATTTAAACGAGTATGAGAAGCTATTTTCACTGCAAGTAGACTAACTGTTTTTGTTTTAATGCAATATTAATAAAACTGGAGGCAAAATATCCATGTGCGTGAACGGTCTTTGTCCAATAATTCTGCAAAAACTAACGCCAAACAACATTTTTCTTAAACTGAAGGTTGATATTGTACTACTTGTTCTTCAAAATATGTAAAATACAAATTCAGGCAGTTTTACTGGAAGAGGCATTTTAAATATATGACGAAAAACATGTTTGTGACCTTAATTTTGGACATGAGTATACTTCACAAAAGGTATTTTTTTATATCTATATAAATTCTCCGTAAACTAGACAATCCTAGGATGGTGATTCCAGGAAAATGCGTTCTTAGTGGATCTCTGTTCAGCAAAAGAAACACGAACTTTTACCTATGCACTTCATTAACCCCTCTAAGCAGACGAGTTTACTAAAACCGTTTTCAGAGGATCTCTATTCAAGAAATGAACCATATTTCTATTCTGTAGGTGTAATACTTCAAAAACGGGAAATTTTTTATCT
>BMAV01002562.1:56060-71384 GCA_019973955.1 Trichonephila inaurata madagascariensis | reverse complement strand
TATATATATATATATATATATATATATATATATATATATATATATAGCACGAATGCACGATGAGATACGATCAGGCATTAAGGCATACAAGTTCTGTATGATGCCTTGAGACATTTTGTTCCATATTTTCTGTAACCTTGACTCTAGTCCAGTGCTTATCAAACTTTCAATATTTGCAGCCCAATATACAATCAGAATTTCCATCACGCCCCCCTTCCATACAATAACAATGTTTTGATTCAACTTTGATTCTAATCCTACAATACGGTTTTAACCTTTTAAGTGTTACTGGCGTATATATACGTCTCGCTTAGCCAAAATTTTAATTGTCCTGGGTGTATTATATATGTTGTTGCGAAGTACGCGCGTGACCTTTTCTGTGCACTGCTATCCATACAATTTTTCCGAAAGCTTTGATAAGCAATAAAAGGACTTCGACAGAGAATGCGAAGGATATACTAATTTCAGGGGATTTGCTTATTTATTCCTTTCCTTCCCCACCCCAGTTCCAATACATCACATGTGCCACATAGAGTGTCTACGTGGAAAACGGTGTCCTCGGGGAGCGAATCGCGTAACTTTTTTTTAATCAGTTGTTATAGGATTAAGTATAGACAGTACAAATTGTTAAGATAATTGTAAATTTTTGTGTATAATTTAATACAAGATAAGCCCATGGTGTTAATGGTAACTATTAAACGTGTTCTAAACTTAGTATTGTTAAGTTAATTATAAAATACACTGTGCACTATTAATACATTTATAAGTATTATATTAGTGTAAATGTGTATTTTATTTTTTATTATGTCAGAATGGTTTTTTTTTTGTTTACTTTTAGTAAATTAAGAATTATTAAAAATAATATTTTGCTTTCAACTATTCAATATGCTCGCACCCCCCTCGCAGAGTTAACGCCCCCTAGGGGGCGCACCCCACAGTTTGAGAAATGCTGCTCTAGTTCGTTCAAACTCATGGGACGCCCAACTCGCCGTCCCAAATGATCCCAGTTATGCTCGATTGGAGTCAAATCTGGGGATCGGGCAGGCCCAGGAAGGGTAGTAACAGTGCGGAGACAGTCTTGAGACACCCTTGCCTTTTGAGACCGAGCATTGTTTTGTTCAAAAATCGCTCCTGGGAGCCGTTGCATGAATTGCAACACATGTGGTTGCAGGATGTCATGGACATACCACTGGGCTGTCATGGTGCCACGGATTAATACAAGGAGTGACCATGTATTGAAGGCAACGGCACCCCATACCATCACACCAGTTGGGGGAGAGGTGTGTTGCTGTAAAGCAAAGACAAAATTGAGGCGTTCACCACGGGGTCTCCGCACACGAACACGATTGTCAACACTGCTAAGATTGAATCTGGATTCGTCGCTAAAGATGACCTGGTTCCATTCCGCTGCAGTCCAGTTTCCCTGTGCGTGGCACCACTCCAAACGGAGACGTCAATGGGTGGGCTTAAAGGGCAGCACACGTAATGGGTGCCGCAACCCCCAATGTCTTTCAGCCAGGCGTATTCGTAGGGTTCGAGAAGACACAAGGTCCCTAGTGAAGGGGCTACATGTGCCTGGATGGCGGCCGATGAAGCAGTTGGCTGTACACGTGCATTTCTTACGATGTGGTGGTCTTCTTGAAGACTGGTCTGTTGAGGTCGTCTTGAGCCTGGTCTTCGTGAAAATGATATCTCTCGGATCCTCTGGTCTTAACACCTCCTCACAACACAATCAGGACGGCCAAATTGATGAGTTACTCGCCTAGCTGATCTCCCAGCTTCCCTCATGCCGATGATTCCATCTTCTCCTACTGTGACAGCTGCTCATATTGTCTTCGAAAATGGCGTAATTGCATGTCTACCTCAGCTCTACCTTTTGAAAACGATTCAGCACACTCAAACAAGCTTTGGTTGCCTGTTTTATACTCCTTGGAGAACAATGTGAAACGCCCTCTACCAGCTATACTTAAGACGCAATCAAGCTGCATTTCTAATAATTTGCATATCTCTCCGACATGTACCTTCATGCCAAGTCTCGTTACGATCCCGCAATTATTTCGTAATGCGCTAATTTTTTTTTGTCCATGAGTGTATTTTGAATTGGCAATATCTTTTCGTTTGTCAAAATTGGTCTGCAGTATAATACGTAAGTACCAAAAATACATTATTTTAATATCTTTGTTGATGCATTATCTATTCAGATATACCTTTATCATTATAATATTAATTTATTTTCAAACTAAATATTTTAAAAGTATTTTGTTTTTAAATATATGTCTAACATTTGTTAGAGAATTTCAGAACACCTTATTTGTTGTTTTAGAAAGTAAATATAAAAACTAAATATTAGTTTATAGGTTATATAATTTAATGATTATAGCGAATAATAAATTTGCATAGTTAGCTTAAGTTAGGTTACAGCATAGAGCTAATTACATTTAGTTAAAAATTTTGAAACATAATAAAATAATTCTTTTCCAAAATTAATATGTTTCGACATATAATTAGCTTGTATTTTCTTATCTTTTATATTTTCATCTGTACTTTTGGAGTTGATTTAAATTAAAAGAATAAATTGCATTTCATAATAAATATTCCCAAGCATTTTTTTCTGAAAAATATTTTACATAGATACAATAAAAAAGTCTAACTTTAAAAGTTATTCACTTTTAAAAATTTTGCTATCAGTAATATTTATCATATTTTATTTCCTTCAAATTACATGGCACTAGAGATGCCACAAATGTATTGATAAGAATTTTGATATGAATCGCAGTTAGTGCTGCATTAGTTTATGATAGAACCATCAACTTTAGATCAACCCGAACATGAAATTTGTGGTTTTAATTTTAGTAAAGGCTGAGAAATGATTTCAGATACTGTACATTAAAAGAACTGAGACTTAAAAGAGAAATTGTAGAAGTCATAAGAATAAGGAATCAGATGAAATATAATCCTTTACTAAAAAATGATTAAAAAAAGATATTATCTGGAAATTCTAAGCGCATAAGTCATTAATAAATTGTGGTGAAACTGCTCTCCAATATTAATAAGAATAAATTAAAGCTGTAGGAGCATAGTCTCACAAGCAAATAATTTATTTATGCACTAATCAAATAAAATTATATCCAATTTACACCTAACTTTTGTATATATTCAGTGTACAGAAGAGAGATAAACATTCAATCCATTTTTAAACTAAATAACTGGAAAGAAGCACAATGCTCAAAACTCCTAATTTAGGTATTTTTATAACACAATGCTAAAATGCACTTTTAAAAGTATTAAATATAATTCAATAACTAAGAAATATCTGTTTCATTCAAAATTAATTGGAACATAAAATTTCTATAAATTATAATTAATTTCATTAATAATTAAAGGAAATTGTTAAAAATGCCACGAGACCGAAATACAGGGACAACATCTGATATTTATAATTTAAAACCTGCAATTAGATAAATATAATTCTTCAAAAATAAAATTTTGTCTCGCATTTGAGAACTTCGTACAAGCTTTTGTATTTCACTTTCTCAAAACAGTTTAAATAATTACTAGTTAAATACTTCATGCTTACAGTGAATAATTGTATTCGTGTTTCTTAGCACTTATCTGTTTCAGGATTTTCCGTCAAAAATCTTTCGATTCAAATATTATTTCCAAAAATTTGAAAAGCTTATCTTTTTACAGAAAAGATTAATGAGATGAAATATGATACTTAATTAATGTGTGAAGAACACTTTGAAAACAAACTACATTTTACTTAATTTGGAAATATAATTATATATATTGAGTAATTCTGGATAAATTTCCCATTTAAAGTATCTGAATGGGAGATACATAGTTTTCGATTTTTGTCCTTTGAACTATTGCTATATTTTAGCTATGTATAATTAAATAAATTACTATATAATGTTCGAAATATAACTTCATATCTATTTATAGTTATAGATCTTAATATTAAAGTGATTTCATTTACTTAAAGGTTTGAATGAAAATCAAAATATTATTTAAACAATTCTATAGATAAGAGCTTATGCTTATGAATTAAATATTTAAAGCTTTTAAAGTATAAAGCTTTTTAAATATTTAATGCATCAACATTAACTTTATGTTAAAGAATGCATAGATGGCTTAGTTGGAATTGATGAAACTTGATATAAAATTTTCCATTCATTCATTTTTGAGGCATTTGAGCTCAAAATTTACATTAAGTTCAATCTTTCGTAGTTGTGTAAAGGTTATTTCTATAATGATTATCAATTCCTTTCAATCATTCTAAACAATAGTGTGAACAGTATTTGGAATATTTTTTGTTGAATGTATGGTATCGTATTATTTTTTTAAATGTGAGTTTCATTAATTTTTATTATTGTGTCCTTTTTCTTGTGATTGGATGTTGTATTGAGATTTTGATAAGTGAATAATTCAATGCTACAGAAATATTTTAATATATTTTTCAAAGCTTCTTTGAATAAAATATAGAAATAATGTGAACACACACGTTATGATGAGGACATAAGCCACTGATCAGAAATTACACGAAAATTATAATACTGAAAATTAAATTAATTTAATAGTAAATTCAGTTTTTAAATGATAAGAGGTTTCTCTTTTACAAATTTCTAATTTGTGTGTAAATTCGGAAAAAAAAGATAAAAGGCTGGGTAATGCCTAGATGGCTGATATTTTAAAAGGCAATTACTGTACTTTTTCAGAATAAAATTTCCTTCCTAATTTTTCCCTTCTTAAAATTTTGTTGTACTTAAATTTAACTATGTTTGAATTTCATTCAATGGATTTAGTAAAAATATGAAAAAAGTAAATAAATGATTTTTTTAGAATCATGCCATCATGTATTTTTATTAGAAAGTTTAACCATTTCCAATTAAGTAATTCTGTGAAACATTTCATTCATATTTTGCAATTTTATCTTTTTTCTCAATTTATATATTAATAATGAACATACATTTATATTTTCGTATTCATATTTTATTGTATTCTCAAAATATACGTTTAGTCAAAATAATTCATTCACAAAATAAGTTTTTTTTTTCTAAATTATCCCATACTATGGAAGTAATGCATGTTTAGTACAATATATAATATGCAAAATATATTCTTTTTATAAACCTAAAAGCCATTATACAATTTTTACTTTCTTGCTTGCTAGCTACCTTAAAACAAATTTCAAGCTCATGAAATCTGGTAAGTAAAAACAAAAGCCCACATAGAATGCGTTTTAGTTAAGATTGTGATAGAAGAGAAGTAGTAAGAAAAGAAACTCTATAGCACCATTATTGCTTGTAATGTTTTTCTCACGGTTTCATTTTTAGAAGAAAACGAAGAAAAACATTTTGATTAATCTAGCAGGTTTAAATAAATCTCAGGAATTCCTTTTTTTATTCTAAAGAACATGTAATAAGTACTTTCCTTCTGCACTTTACTTGTGTACTACAGACGTTTTTAAAGATAGTTTTATTTGCTTTTGGAATACTCGGAAATTGCTCAGTTTGTGTAATGCTAATTTTAATTTTTCCCCAATATTTCTAAGTATTTTTTGAATATATATAATATAAATGAATATACTTTTGATTTAGTTAGTTTTTGTAAATGAGAGTCTAGAAAAAATAAAAAAAAATTTAAAATTATTAAACTATTTTCTTTTTTATGCGTTTTACTCAAAGCTTTTAATTAAATTTATATACTTTGTTTAAAATATAAATAAAAAAATAAACATTTCACTGAAAGTATTCCCCATTATTAGATACAACTTCCTCCTATCTGTCTGGAAGTATATGAATTCCATGTGGTGAAAACGACGTGACTGTTGAGACTATCCAAGAATAGGCCCATTTTTTGGTGACTTCCAGCCAGTTCAACCAGGTTGGTTTCAGCATTTTTGGTTTCAACCACGCCATGTGCATTGAATTGAATAGGTGATCCTCAGTAGGGGCTATGTCCTATGAATAGGGCGGGTAGGTAGAAATTCCCATTTAAGCTTTTCCATGTACGTTTTCAATAGTTTTGCAACACGAGGCCGAGCATTGTAATTGAACAAAATCCCTTTTTGTAACGGGTCTATCGGCGAACCTTCAACTAATCCTCTAGGGCAGTACTTCTCAAACTTTCGATTCTTGCGACCCAATTTTCAGTCAGAATTTCCATCGCGCCCTTTTCTCCATACAATAACAATGTATTGAATTCAGTAATACTATCTTTGATGCTAAAGCTACAATACTACTTTAACCTCTTAAGTCCCACCTACGTATATAAACGTCTTGGTCAGCCAATGTATTAATTGGTCTGGAAGTAAATATACGTCTTTTCGAAGTACGATCTTTTCTGTGAACTTCTATCCATAGAATTATTCCGAAAAATTCGTAATGCAATAAAATTAACTTGACAGTGTTTGCGAAGGATTTACGTATTTCAGAGGATTTGCTTCTTTATTCCTCTTTTATCCTCCCCCTCCTCCAATACATCTCATACACGCGCCTACTTGAAAAATCAGTGGCATTGGGGAGTGAACACCGTATAACTTTTAATCTCGGTTGTTAAGGGATTAATTATGAACCGTACAAATTATTAAAATAAGTGTTAATTTTTGTTTATAATTGTATATATGACACACAAGCCCATGTAATCACTGGTAATTATTAAACTTGCTCTTAACTTAATATCGTTCAATTACTTATAAAATACATTGTGAAGTAATGATACATTTATAATTGTATTATTTTAGAATAAATGTGCATTTAATTTTTTACTATGCTAGAATCTATTATGTTTGTTTACTTTCAGCAAATTAATAATTTTTTTTAAAGAAACTTTTATTTTCGACTTTGTAATATCCTCGCACCCTCTTGTAGAGTTATCAGGCCCCCCTAGGGAGGCGCACCCCACGGTTTGAGAAACGCTGCTCTAGGGGTAAAATATTATTCCTTTTTAGCTCTAAATTCTGTTGAAAACTTTCTCCCGAAGAAGAAAACGTTATTTATTCAAATGAGTGATCTTATTTATAAGTTGGCATTTATAGATACGCAATGTTACTTGACGGACAGTCGCTGGATGGTTGGTTATTGATAATTGGAGAATAAAAGTGGTAAAATTGTGCTTATAAGACTTACGACCGTATGGCAATTAAGTAACATACTCTCGGTGAATTCTAGCATAGAAGTACAGAGAGCTTCAAAAGTAAGTGGAGTGAATTATGCTTATATATTAAGTAGCTTTAAGGTATCCGACTACGTTCGGAACTGTGATTTTAAAATGCGCATAAATGAATAATTTTCATGATATTTAGTGTCAATTAGATTAGGATGCATGTATAAAATTGTTTTAAGGACATTTTGACAAAAAAAAATTATTTAAATACAATATTTCGGCAAAAAATTAACTTAGAATAATTTTTTTTCCAAATGTTCTCCTTCTGTGAAAAATGCCTCTATTATAATAATATTTTTCATGTATATAGCTGAGACCTCTGTACAGAGGCTCAACTAGAATTTTTAAAATATATACCTTAGAAGTGGGTTTGTCCATATTTTACGACAACAGAGAGGAGCAATTTTAAGAAAAAAAACGTAAATAATTACTTCAATTGTTGGTAACTCTGAAAATAAGGAGAATTTTTCAAAAATTCTAGTTGAGCCTCTGTTGAGAGGTCTGAGCTATATACAGGGAAAATATATTATTATAATAGATGCATTTTTCACAAAAGGAGAACATTTTGAAAAAAGATTATTCTAAGTTAATTCTTTGCCAAAATATTGCATTTAAATAAATTGTTTTTGTCAAAATGTCCTTAAAACCGTTTTATACATGTATTCTAATCTAAGTGACACTAAATATCATGACAATTATCCATTTATGCGCTTTTTTAAAATCACGGTTCCAAACGTAGTCGGATAACTTAACCCGTGAGATTGCTCTTCTAATTAATTACTAGGTGCATTTCCTACCTTTAGTTGTGTGGATTAAGTCAAAAGGATAAAAAAATTTGAGTTTGAAACTGGTTTTGCTTATCTTTACTCAAACCCGAAAACACCAACAACCTCTAGTCGGTTGTTACACTCTGTCTTCTTTCTGCTTTTATAGCAGCCATTTTTCCTGTAGAGGTCGACTCAAACGGGTTATTTGAAGTCGATAGCGATCTCCTGTGATAGTCTCATTTGGTTTGAGCAGTTCATAATAAATTACATCCTGCTGATTCGATCAAATGCAGAGAAGAAGCTTCGAGCTATGGATATTCGGTTTTGTAGACCATGTTGATGCACAACCTGGCTATTTTTTATTTAATGATTGTAGAGAACACAAAAAACCCTAACAATTTGCTTGTTATAGGTACATTCTGTGTTTTTTGAAGACTGCTTAATATATCTTAAAAGAATTTCTATTATGCTTGCAAGCAATTTTTTTATTCGTAACAAATTTTCAAACGGTTGAGGCTTTTCTGTATGTGCACATATATACAGACCGACAGTTTGAAGCATGGTTTTATACTAAGTCTTACATTGCAATTAAGGGAGAAATATATCGCCTTTCTTTTTACTATCTTTTCATTTTCGTTTCTTCTCAAACAACAAGCAGTACATCAAATTGCTGATTCCTGTACTTCCTCGAAAGGTAGAATTCCTCACTTCAAAGAAAATTTCCCGCTTTCACCGTAAAGAAAATCCCTGATGAGAAGCATTTCAATACCATGGACAAATTGCATCTCTTAAAAAATATTAACGATTATAGTCTCATGACAAAAATTAAAAATACGTGTAAATCAAAGATAAAAAGAAAAATATATAAATTTCCTACACACAGAACGTACGGGCAAACAAATTGCGGTCGATTTTGGTAGCCCATACAGTGTACGGGCGAATCAGTTAAGGGGTTAATGCAATCTCTCCTTTATAAAATTAAGCCACTAAAAAATTTATAAGAAATAGTTTCTTTTGGCAAAAAAGAGAGAAAGCTTTTATTTGTACTATCTAAATGAATTTAAAAATAACCATCGTTAAATAATTCGCATTAAAAATATTGAACTTAAGTAAATTAATTCTTTTATACTAAGGGAATTAAAGTTTATATTATTTCCAGAATATGTTACTTTTATTATTCATCGAAAAGTGTACGCAACACAGTTTTAAACTAATAATCATTCGATCGAAAATATTTTTTTTTTTAAATGAAATTAATTTATTAAAATTCAAATCCCTTGGAAACTCATTTTTTAATGAAATGCGTTGAATACATTTTTAAGAAAAGTTCCATAATGACCTAGCTTAGTAATTCATTATAATTTTACATTACTTGATCAAACTTAAGGTATGAATTTCTTATTTTCTTTTTAAATATGAACTGTTTTGAAAAATATTTCAAACTGCAAATGTGTTAAGTAAAACCAATGAAAAATAGTTTATGTAATGCATTTCATTTTAGTTAATACAAAAATCAATTTGTTTTGTAATTACTTTCTAAGCCCTTTTCGTCTTTCTCAGATTTAAAAGGATACTTCAAGATAAAGTTAAACTTATTTACATTAACAAATTATCTTCAATATAACACTTTCAAAAATGTTGAAAAGAATTGCTTGATAATTTTTTCTTTTCACATTTCTTTTGCAAGATTTTAATCGTGATTAGGAAGTATTTATAGGTTCAGATATTTATAGAAAGTAGTCTGATATGTATTTTTTTATTTTGCGATGTGTAATGAATTATTAAATGCAGTAATTGAATAAGTAGGTTCATTGTACAACCTCAGATAATAAAGTTCAGTGAATGAAGTCAGATTGACCAATCTGGCAATATTGGTGAAACAAAACTCCGCACATGCGTAACAGCAAATGTTGAGCATGTGCTCCCACCGTTGTTGAGTTGAGACTTATTTGTGTTCTGCGTAAGACTTGTTTTACAAAGTGAATGTTTGTACGTTGAATCTTAACTGAGAACAGGACAATTAACGAACAAAAGATTCATTTTAAATTTTTTAAGCTTGGCAAGACACCAAAAGTCAGCTCAGGTGTCGTCCTAAAGCTCTCGTGTAGCTGAACAGTGCTACGTTAATATTCAATCACTCACATCAATAGGAGCACAAAGTTTCCTGTACAGTTCCCACAGCAATGAAAATGGGATGTTCTAAATTCACTATAAGCAGTAAATGATTAAAAATTCAATGTTATTATGTTGTCGTCTTTGAAATATACAATGACATTTTTATCCTATTGAATTAATTCTGGTTAAATTACGAGATTAACAATTAATTGATTTAGAAAATTTACATGATTTTATATCAATTCCATAGATTATTTATAATGCACAGCTGGTTTATGTAACTTCGTAATGTGCCTTATTTGAGAATAAACACATAAACTTTCAGAAAACGTATGAGCATTTGATTATTACAATTGTATATTAGTGTCAATGGTATACATGTCATGATAAGTTCCCTCTTTTATCAAAGGAAAAAATTATTACCTTAATATGTCTTTATCGTGTTATTTTGATTGGTCGATTAGAAGTGTCATTGTATACATTAAAATCAATTTATCTCAAAATATAAATTTTGATGTTCGATGTACCTTTTCTGAGAAACTACTGTGAACAGGTATGTAAATTTGGGATGGTATATTTTTAATGATGGCTAATACATACTGAAATGAGCTTTTTGTTAAAAACTCAAAAATTCATTTTTTACAAATTTTTTTACATGAAAAATAAGTCAAATTTCACTGTGTTTGATAAAATATTTCATAAATTATGAAAATTTCAAAATTAGCTAAAACATCGTTTCAGTATAATGAGAAGGGTGTTCTTTATTTGTATGAAAAACTTCAAGCATGTAGATATAACAGATTTTCAGAAAAGGTACATCGAAAACAGACAATTTAACATTGTCAGTATACATAGAGAGTGAGGTTTCCAACTCCTCTTAAGGACATAATTACTTGTCATTATTTCTAACGAGTAAAATGTAAGAGAAGGAATCGTCCATTGAAGCAGGCAAATTTCTTCGAAAAATAGTCTACTGTTGGTGGGGATTACAAGCCTTTATATATATATATGTATATATATATATATATTAACTACACTTAAGACTAAATAAAACATCTCCTGGTACTCTGTATCTACCAAAATCTATTATTATCCTTGTCCCCTTGTGGATAGCTGACATCGGAAATAGTAAGAGTAAAAGAAATGTCCGTTGTGACGTCATTCAGGGATGGAGAGAAAATTACTAGTGAAAGATGTGGGAACATATTAAATTACCTGCTTTACCATATACTCCAGGCTCTAACCATTCAAGAGTTTCTACATAAAAGAAAAATATCATTAAGGTATCCGACTACATTCGGAACGCGTAAGTTTGCAAAAGCGTATAAATGGATAATATTTATGATATTTCGTGTCACTTAGATTAGAAAATGTACCTAAAATTGTTTTAAGAATAGTATTACAATAAAATATTATTTAAGTACAATATTTTGACAAAAAATGAACATAGAATGACCCATTTTCAAAATATTCTCCTTTCGTGAAAAATAGTTCTATTATAATACCTCTGTACAGAGGCTGAACTAGAATTTTTTAAATATATAACTTAGAAGTGGGTTTATCCATGTTTTACGACAACAGGGGGGAGACATTTTAAGAAAAAAACACCGATAATTATTTCAATTGGTGGCAACTCTGAAAATAATGTGAATTATTCAAAACTCATAGTTGAGCCTCTGTATAGAAGTCTGAGCTGAATACAGGCAAAATATTATTATAATAGAAGCATTTTTCACAAAAGGAGAACATTTTGAAAAAAAGTTATTCTAAGTTCATTTTTTGGGGAAATATTGCATTTTAATACCTTTTTTTGTCAAAATGTCCTTGAAACTATTTTATACATATATTCTAATCTAAGTCACACTAAATATATCATAAAAATTATCCATTTCTGCTTTTTTTTTTAAAATCATTGTTCCAAACGTAGTCGGATACCTTAAATATAGAGTATAAAATAATAATAAAAAAAATGTATACGTTAAATTAAATACTAAATTCACACCCAATAATACTCCAGAAAAAATATCAAATTTTTTGTCACAATTTTTTTTTTTTCAATTTTGTTCCAAACGTCACCGTGGGCAGGAGTTTAGTTTGTCCGGCCCTAGAGCCACCCCTGCTCCCACACTAATGGATATCGCGGACTGACCACTTCACACTACTGTGAAGAACCTGAGTTTTAATAGATTTAATCGCGCATTAGCACTCCTGAATATTTGTGAAACATTAAGCGAAAGTTAAATTATTTTTCAAATAGTTTCAAGATTTCCGGAATAATTGAGGGGAAATTGTGGCGAGACCAATACGTTTAAATACAGCATGAAATTCCACGTGATTAGCTATTCCAGAACTGGGAGCCTTTTAAATACCTTAATGGTTAAATAAAAAAAAAAGGCATTTTCCTTTATTTTAATACCAACATCCATCACTGTCATTTTGAGCGGAAAATTCTTTAAGTCTTCTAAACTACACATCTCGTGTTTCGAATAAATTGCTTCCAATAAGAGAAGATGGAGAGCCACATATGTGTTCTTTCTTAAACTTTTATTTCAAGGTAACATGTAAGAACGAAAATAATAAATGAAAATGGATAGAGTAAATTTGTGTTTTTGGAAAGTCATTGTTTGCGGGTTTCTATTTTTGCAAAAATGGGACGTTTTGATAAATTTAGCGTTGCGATTCGTAGATAAAAGAAAGTGTTCAGTTTCTAGTTTAACAGAATCTAGTTTCAGGTACTAATGCGCAGCCCCATTAGAAAAAATAAAGTTTCAAGCATGATTGTTTAAATTTTGAACACGGTATCTGTGATTAAAAATAAAATAAAATAATGCTTTCCTTCGTTTTTAAAAAGAAACACTGTTCTCTTAAAAATGATACAAAATTTATATATACAGTCGGACCTCTGTATAACGAAGTCATTAAACCCCGAGAAAAAGTTCATTATATGGAAAATTCGTTATATAGAGGTTCATTTTTTAATATATTTCATAAACCACATAAAACAAATTTTAAAATCATAAACACTATATATTAAAAAAAGTAATTATTCCCACCTTTTTTAAAATTAATATACGTTATTTTATATCTCTTACCCATCAAAAAAAGAAAAAAAAAAAAAGGAAGACAAATAGCTAGGAAAACAAGAAAAAAAAATGTCGAATGTCTGTATTTTCAGTATTAAGAAAATAATTTTATACTAAAATTAATGAATTTGAAGGACTTTTTCTTTAATTTAAGACATACAAGAGTAATATTAGACAAACATTATTTTATAACTACAACAAGGGACAACACCGAGTGTGAAAGGATCATCGAAGATGTTTCTATTTAACTGGGCAATGGGGGTTAAGGGTTGCACTTTGTGGATGAAACGCCCAGAAATATATTGATCTTGGCGAGTTAGACCCCTAATAAAACCATCCCACGTTTTATAACCACCATAAAATATGTTAAAAGAGAGAATAACTTGAAATGTTCAGAAATGCATAAAAAATAGGGAGAATAAAAATTGAAACACGAAAGGTTCGTTATATAGAAAATGCACTTCGCTATAGAGAGGTTATTTACGAAGAAACCGCGAAACGTTCAAAGTTCTGGGAAAAAGTTCGCTATATAGAAAAATTCGCAATATAGAGGTTCGACTGTATATATGTAAATTTAAACTAAAATATTATTATAAATGCCATATTAGGTATCTTCCTCGTCACTTGACCATGGTTTAAAATTACGAAATCCATAGCCCAAAGCTCTTGTGTATCAAAATAGGGCGACGTTAATACTTACTCACTCTACAATGATATTAATGTACTTATTTATAATTATGTCACATATATCGATAAAGAAATATTAGAAAAAATCAATTTTAAAATATGTGATTGTACTTACGAATTAACGTCAACACAGCCAAATTTGCTTCAAGCGAATCGCGCCATTTTCTGCTAAAACCTGATTTTTTTCGAATAAAACATATAAGCATCTGTTTCTTTTTTTTGTTTTTGTTTTTCAATTCCTATATTATTAACTCACACTCTCTATATATTTATTTATTTATAAATCTTGGTGGAATTTTGAATCGCTAATAAAATACATTTTAAGGCCCTCAATTGAGCTGAATTTTTATATACATGATTATTTTGGATGACAATACAATAATTTAATTATAATTAATATAAATTAATTGATTAAAACTAATTATTTAAAGAATTACAAATAGAGTCACGTTGGTGACTTAGTGACAGTTTTGGTGACTTGTGTCAAAATTTGAAAAGGGTTTTTCTCGCGTTTTAAAGCATTCAGTTGAACTGAAATTTTATATACACGATTGTTTTGATAACAATGCGATACTTTAATGATAATTAATAAAAATTAATTACCATTTAGTTTTGTGATTCTGTCACATGTTTATACATATTTATATTAATTGTAACTATTTAATAAAAAGTGGTTAAAATAAAATTTTTCTTTGATTTAAGTAGGAGTTGACTTAATTTTTTTTTGTATTACTTGTTTTGTTGTTATGATATCATGGTACGATTCGTGACACGCACATTTCGCTGCTTTGCCGTAAATACGTAAGTATGTGACATAAAATAATTTATTCCTATAAATGACACAGACATGGAACGAAATAATTTAATGCATATTTGTCACGTAAAAAAATTTAATCATCAAAGCATTTTATTCAATTACTCAACACTACATTACATAAAGGCAATATATATATTGCTGTTAAGTGTTACTATGGCTGGTACTTACGAGAATGTGAATTAACCAGGAAGATTGGAATTACCCGAGATTTTCAGAGGAATCTATTCCAATGTTCCTTAACAGGACACAATGATGGATGAGTTCCTGCCGTAGCAATCGGAAATTCACTAACGATAATGGAGCCCCATCAAAGAGTGTAGAGATCACACACAAAAGGTTGCCTGTAAGTCATTGGCAGCCATTTTAAATGATACTGAAACAATTGCTTAGTGTAAAAGAAAATAATTAGCATTATACATAAAAGTACTTAATTTTCTTTTTTTGAAGTAAACATTGGTATTTACAATGGGCTCACATTTCATGACGGTCACATGATAAAGACAAACAAGTGTTCTCTTTCGATTCAAAGCAAACATTAAACTAAATGTACTGATAGTTCTCCCTTTAAAAGATTGATAACATTTCAAATATTATAACTGGGTAACAATGTTCACAAATGTTATAAAAAAAATTCTTCAAAAATATATTTTAAAATTATATATATATATATATATATATATATATATAT